>JAQIVZ010000003.1:0-247488 GCA_034700945.1 Arrhopalites spinosus
ATAAATAAAAACAATCTGCATGGAAGGTGTAATTATAATTTATAATATGTGCAAATTTAACAACATACTCTCAGGAGAAATGCGAAGGGACATGTCACCATCATCATTGGAAGTGGGTAGTTCATGAGGAGTTGTCAGTTGTGTGACACGATGCGCAATTCTGTCTGCAGGTGATACCCAATTTTATGATGATGACTCTTGTTGAGACACTCCTTGAACTTGAAAAAACATGAGAGCATCTTGACCTGTGGGTGATGAGGGTGACTCATCTAGTCCAAGTCCTGCGTCATTTCTGTCAACCCTTAAAACTTGAACGGGCCCATTGCAGCATCTTCTACACAAGCAAAAAAAATTGATGTACTTTTATCCACAAACAATTCGTCACACAATAAAAATTAACTAATTAATTGTGACTTACCTGACGGTTCATCATTACCAGAATCCCCGTCATCCTTCTGAATTATTGGGAAGAAAAAATAATTTTAGAAAAATATAACATTAATGAATCTTATTGCTCCTATAATTATAAAGTGTGTAAGTACGTAAGTACATGCATGTCATAAAAAATAACAATCGTACCTCGGAAAAATCAGATCTCGATATTTCATGTAGCAGTGACACATAGTCCTCTGAGAATAAAAAGTCATGACAAACGCCACAAACTGGTTCTCCAAAACATGGCCCATAGTATCCACAACAGTAGAAGCAGGATTCATACTTAATGTAAACAGAACAATTAAAACAGATTAAAATGATTATTAATTTTTGCACAGTAAAAGTACTTTTACACCGATCGGCAACTTACATTTAATTCCAAAGTATCATTCATGTGGTCATCTAGAGATGAAATGTTGTCCATTGTTCATAATTATCTATTAGGTCAAAGCTACCATGTTGACATGTAGTAAATTTAATACACGGAAAAAATATGAATTTTAACTATTTTTAAATACTTCAAATATAAAAGTTAATTGTAGCCTATTAGTTATACTAATTCCATAAAAAACATGACAAAATTACAAGACAGAGATTAGTAGCACAAAATAAAATTTGTCCATGAGAAAAGTCAAGTCCAAGTGCGTGTAACCAAATGAACTTGGGAATAGTTGTGCCATTTTACTCATGTTTTCTTTCAAGCATCAGGAAGAATTGTTTTGGATGAGATTCATGAGTAGACTGTGCCAGGAAGACATAACAAAAATATTCATGGGAAGTAAAAAGCCTTAATGGAAAAAGAATTAAAATCACACCAAGACAATTCTGTGCAAAAATGATCATTTTAAACACGGTTCTAATTAAATATTTTCTAGTCTTGTACATTTGTTGTATAACCTTTACAGATAGAATGAGAAGCATGGAAAATTGCTACCACAGAGTCTCAATAAAGTCATCATCATGAGAACACGAATCATGAAAACTGCTGACATTGACATTGAACATGAAAACTATAATCATTCAGTACAAACCTCCATTGTAATTATTTAGCAACGCAGGCTTAAAATATGATTTTCAGTACAAATCCACGGACTGTGAGTAGTAAGTCCAAGTTGAGACAAGCATAAATTACAACAGATCTCAAATTTCTTCAAAATTTTTTCATTCCTTAGTCTAAATAATCTTAATTTAAAAGATTCATAAAGTTTTTATAAAATATTTTGAATTGAATTTTAAAGAATTTATCAAGTTGTTTTTGTACAGAAAATTTAACGATGGTTCTCTTGAGTGGTATGTACTTTGTAAATCTGTTATGTGCTGTGGTGAAATGTGAAGGACGTTGGGCTCCAGTGGATGCCTATATTGATAAAAAACAACTGCTCACAAATGTCAACTTAAAAACTGTAGTGAGAATTGACACCAACCCTATTGTTCAGACATTAAATGGGCTACTACAAGTAAGTAATTTTTGCAGTGTGACCAAAATTCAACAACTGAAAAACAACTTTTTATTTCAGGGATACACAATGGGAACTATGTCTGGAAAACCTATTTTTGCTTTTGAGGTTAGATATTTTCAAAATGAATTATTAGCGTTTTTCACAATCTCTTTTATGCAATGTTTTTTTGACAATAATTTCAGGGTATTCCATATGCTCAACCTCCAAATAATCGCCATCTCCGTTTTAAGGTTTAACAAAACTGTACACATTGACTGAAAATTTCTTTTAACCAGACTTTTTTTAAAAAAACATTTTTTTAATTTTTATAAAATAATCAAGGCTCCTGTGCCAATAGGAAGATGGAACGGTGTTTTACCGGCCATGAAAACAAAATCAAATTGTCTTCAGATGAACCCACTAATGGGATTTCGAGCCACAGGGTCAGAAGATTGTCTATACCTTTCAATATACACTCCAACGGTATTGAATCTTAATTTATTTATTACTGAAAATTCATCGCAGAAAATTATACAATTCAATTTTCCCTCTAAAAAATAGTTGCCAATAATGAATACAACTAGTCCACTACCAGTTATCGTATTTTTTCATGGAGGTTCATACTATTTTGGGGGAGGTGGGGAGTATGGCCCATCCTACTTGTTAAATAAAGATGTCATTTTGGTGACTGTGACCTCTCGTCTCGGTGGGTACTTAGAATTGATCATATGAGTAAAAAAGAAAAAATAGTTTGAAAAAATGTTTTGTTTTCAAGGCGTCTTGGGTTTTCTGTCCACTGGCGACAGTGCATCATCCGGAAATTATGGACTCAAAGACCAAGCTGTGGCCATGAAATGGGTCTATGAAAATATCAATCAATTTAATGGAGATTCATCCAGAATCACTCTGATGGGTCAAAGTACAGGTGGATGCTCGGTTCATCTTCATATGATTGCGTAATTACACTTTCTTATATCAAACGAACGAACGACCAACTTTGAGAATATTTTTAACAATTTTTCCATTGCCTAATTTAATATAAGGCTTTAATTTACTATTGCAGAAATAAAACGAGAAATTATTTCCGAAATGCTTACGTCATGAGGTAAGTCTTCACCAGTGATACATTCACTGAAAAAAGACCAGGTAATAATAATAAAGGGTATTGAAAAAGTTCGCGACCCGGCGAGATTTAAAAAAAAAATTTTTTTAAATCTTAATTTTAAATGTAAAAAAAAAGGAATAATTAACTTTTTTAAATATACAAATTGAGTTCACGACGTGGTCGATCTAGGGAAATAATAATAGTATAAATTTAATATTTGAAAAAAGAAGAAAATTGACAAAATAGAAAATCAAGATAAAAATGGAGCCTCTAGGTCAACTGTGAAAAAATAGCAGATCAAGTCATCAATCTTGGATCGGATACGGACTGGTCGACTCAGAAAGATCCTTTCTTCTACAGAATCAACTATCTAACCAAAGCGGGTTGAAAATTAATAGAATTCAGGGACGAAAACCACGTGCATCATAAACAACACAAAAAGCTTTTTGAAAAAGAATAAAAAAATACATTTTTCGACAGTTCAAAAATTTTGAAAACACACTCCACGGAAAAGGGATGAATACATCAATCCAACAAGACCAAATTTATGCGAACCAAATGTCCAAAAAATAAAGATATTTGGAATTAAAGTTGAACGAGAAGGGTTTTGACGCTGGAAAAATTAGGTCAAGAAAATGAGGCCCACATATTTTTAACTGATGAAACTTGGATTCAATTTAAGGCCCGAATTCTAGAAGGCCACTCAAACTCAGACTCAAATCGCCACTCAAATCTCCACTCACACTCATACTCACAAACAGACGTCGCCCAGTTTCCAATCCATTTTTCATGCTACAAAGTTCGGAATTTTTATGGGGTCACAGCGTATGAATTGGCAAATTTCATCCTCTTACCGATTCTGTTCATCATTTTAAAAACAGAGTCGGAAAGAGGATGAAATTTGCCAAAATTCATACGCTGTGACCCTATAAAAATTCCGAACTTTGTAGCATGAAAAATGGATTGGAAACTGGGCGACGTCTGTTTGTGAGTATGAGTGTGAGCGGAGATTTGAGTGGCGATTTGAGTCTGAGTCTGAGTTTGAGTGTGAGTGGCCTTCTAGAATTCGGGCCTAAGTCTATTAGTAGGATAGGGATTTAGAGGTCACGAATAAATAATAATAAAAATATTTCACCACCAAAAAATGTCAGATTTAATAAAAAGTTTGTGATGGTGGAATTTTTTTTCTCAAAAAAAAACAAAATGGTTGAAAAAATTTGTTAAAAATTAATTTTATGATAAATACAATAGACAAAAAATTTTGTCAATACATTTCGAAGTAATGGTCATTAAAACATTATTCCCAGTGAAAAATAAAATAAAATTTATGCAAGAGGGGGTAACCCCGCAATGGGGTGGGGAGAACATGACATTTTTTGAAAAATGGTTGGCAAAAAGGCATTTGACCTTCAAATTCGCCAAATATAGATTCAATTGAGAGCTAATTCAAAGCGACGTAGAATAAGGAAATAATTAATTAATTAAAATCATGATGGTTAAATTCGTATGTAACATTGCAATTGTAGACACAAAAAAATTACTTTTTTGACAATTAATCTAAATATGTTATAATTTTTATTTCTAAAATATGCGCTATTATTTTCGACTTAATATATAAGTTGTAAAGAGGGGGCCAATGGTCCAGTATCAACTTGAATAAATAAATAATAATAATTGAGAGCTAACGGTCGATTCTTAAGGATGAACTACAAAAAACCCAATTCCAACTGCTCTTGTCAGTCTACAACACCAAATTCAGTCAGAATGAGATTCTCTCATCCCCGATCTTTTGAAAAAATTGGTTCAATCTTTCAGGACTTGTGTCCAATTATTGTTAAAATCGGATGGTGGTCACACAACATAGTGAGCCATCATCCATAACAATATAAGAATTATCCTGTTTATAATGATTAAATTATCAACTTTTTAATTTCTGCCATAAAAAAAGGGCGCGAACTTTTTCAATACGATTTATATCATTTCTTATTTTTCAGTGGCTCGGGATTTATACATTGGGCAGTACAATCCCCTGTGACGGCCCGTGAATGGGCTGTTAAAATGGCTCAACTGGTTGGTTGTCCAACATATGACAATGAAATAATGATGCACTGCTTACGTCGACAAAATCCCTCATTATTAGTCGCTTATCAAATAAGCCTTTTTGTAAGATTTTACAACCAACAAAAAAAATTAAATTTCACATAATTATTAATTAAACTATATTCAAATTAGGAACTACTTCCCCTTCCAATTGTTTTATTTGCTCCAACAATCGAGTCACCCAATGATCCTGAAGCGTTCTTAACAGAAACACCAGATGAAGCCTATCAAAGAGGAACAGTAGCTAAGAAATCTTTGGTTACCTCTGTTTTAACACAAGAAGGTCATACATCCGTCTACAGTATGTTTCTGTTCTGAAAGAATCTTTTGTATTTTATAGTCATAGAAATTGTTGAGTAATAATGAAAAAATTTATTTCAGTTCTACGACTTACAATGGCTTTGGGGATGGTGAAACGAAATATTCATAAATATTTGCCTATTCTACTTGGATACAATCACTTGACAAATGATCCGGATAAATTAACAAGCAAAATATGGAAATTTTATCAAGGAAGTACTTTACCTAAGAATGCATCTCCTCAATTCATCAGCCAAGTAAATTTCCAATAAACTTCTGATTGCAGAATACTATTCTCTATAATTTTCTTAGATAATATACATATTATAAGAAAATTGTATTCAATTAAAAAAATTGATATTACAGATGGCAACTGACCGATATTTTATGGTGGGTATTCAAAAAGGAATGCAAGCTCATACTTTAGTAGCCCCAACATATGCCCTACTTTTTGCTTACAAGGGTCGCTTTAACAGTGGTGGACATTTGTACGGATCTAACAAAGATGAATGGGGTAAAGTCGATCTCTTTAAATATGATGTCAATATTAGCAACCCATAATAAGTTTACAATTTGCATTTGTAGGTCTAGGACATTGTGAAGATTTATACTATTATTTTAACGCATCCGTTTATGCGGATGGCTACAAAAGATCAGAGCCAGAGTATGACTTGACTCAAATTTTGGGCAACTTACTGTACAATTTTGCTAGCAAGAAGTAAGAGACGTTTCTTTTGATGCTCCTATTCATTATTAGTTACTACTATTTAGAACGTATACACATGAGAATTATATTTTTACGCAGTGAGCCCCTGTACACCGATGAACAAGGAAAAGACGTAAAAATTTGGGAACCATTGGACAATCCATCAAAACTGAAATTTTTACAGATAAACAAATCCATTAAAATGATTTATAAAAATCCATTCAAAAAACGAGTGAGCTTTTGGGAGTCATTGGGTCTGCCTGACACAGTCAAATGGTCTACGTAGATAAGTAGTTCTACATATTTAGCCAGTGAATTGGTAATTATTGCGAATAAAATTCAATCTTTCGAGCATGATATCCTACACAACAAGCTCCTAATTCTTAATATTTAAAATGACATTTAAAAATATGAAGTAAAGTTGGATACCTGCTCTCGCTCTATTCATCTCAAAGAAGTTTTTTTTATTTATTTGACTTATAGTATTCATGTACATACGTAGTTTAATGCGCAATCATCTAATGTAGTATAATACATTATTATAAAAAATTATTTTAGTGTTAAATAGTATGTAAATACGTAGATGATTGTAGTGTCTAAGTATACGTATAGCTGGAGAAAACAAATAACAGACTCTCCCGTACAAAACAAAAAATGTTGTATGTAAGTAAGTACATGTTATAAAAACTTAATCATTATTGTGACACAAAGATTGACTAGATTTGTTTCAACAGTGAATTTTTTAAAAATCAGCACTGAAGCATGACATTTCTTGAAGCTACAGAAAATACTTTTTTTTTTGGATAACCTCTGCCTGACTAAGGGACATGATTAAGATTGTACTTTTATGATTTCCTATAATATCATCTATGGTAAATACAATCGGTTTTTTTTCTTCTTCATTGAATTATTTCAACGGCCTATTTAAATATTTTATAGATTAAGTGAATTCCATAAAACAGATTAAATAATAATGTTTTTTACAGAAAAACTAGAGTTACATCACTTCCTTATTTACTTAATATGTATGATAAAATCATCCTTGCACTTTTATATTTAAATTCCTCCAGTAATAGATTTCAGCTACAGATTCAATATTTTCTGATTTTGTTATACAAGTTCCAAAGTACATTAACATGATAATAATTTAATATTAAAATAAGTGACGTTCTTTTAGTATATGTAATCTTTATGATAATAAATTAAATAGTTCTTACTTTAAAGTGATCTACTATCGCAGATGGTACTTTTAAATATATAGAAAAAAAATCAGAAATGGGCACATGAAGTATTTATATTTTGTATATTAAAGCTGTTCTATAAGGAGAGTATCAGGCCTTAAATGCACATTAAGCCTTACTACTGTCACTTTTGCAAAACTTTTTAGATATTCTGATATTATTACTAACCTACTAACATATACTTAATAATAATACTGACTGACTACATTACAGTGTGTATCAAAAAAAAAATGTTTGCTTTTCATTTTCTTGTGAGGAATTCATTAAATCAAAATACAATACATGTAATTTGGAACACGTACATATAATATGCGTATACAATTATTCTTAACCCAACATTTCTTTTCTTTCTTTTTTTTGCATCCCTCCACAGAACGTGTGGACTATAATGTACTTGTCTATAATTTATTCATAATTATACAATCTACGTATGCTTATTATCACAAATATTATTTTAAAAACATAAAGCTCTCTAAAAATTAACTCTAGTTCCTTATCACTAATTTGCTTACGGACAGAAATTTTCACACAATTAAATAAACTTATATCATACAAAGTCATTGAGATCTTTTTAAATAAATCCACTGTTTTGTGACAATTTTGTGGAAATTCTTTTTTGATGTCTATATATAGTACACATCATATTTGCCTTTTATCCCTCTCAAGTTATTTATAAAGTAATTTATAATGTATAGTTTGTATTAAAATACTCTTATTTCTACAGAGTAACAACCCTTTTGTTCCAAGGGTGGAATAGAAATTGATGATGAATTGATGACTATACAATGAATGTTTGTAAACTTAACAAAGAAGGAAGAGAGGAAAAAAAGACTTATTAGGAATGTATGTCCATTACAACAATCATGTTCATTTTCCTCATTTATGAGTACAAGACACTTTCACAGAAGAAAGTCATGACTGTGACATAAAACAGAACGCTTAATCAAATTCAAGACAAATGAAATGGTGACATCACGACAATATACTTACATCATATTGTAAGTACAAGAGGGTATTTGAAAAACAAATTACTATGTGCTTACATACTAAAAGTACTTTATAATTATTACCTCGTTTGAATACATTTCTGTGTGTTTTGTGTATATAGTATATATATTTATATATCATATAATTTTTGATGTCCAGCAACAAAATTTGCATTAAATACACTTTGAAAATGTTTTCAAAACTTAGAATGAGTTAGCTAAGATATAATGTAAGCCTTTAAGAGTATGTCTTTGGTCAAAAAAAATTGAGATCAAGGCTATATCATTGTTTAAACTTGGCTAAAGGTGACTCGATTAAATAGGCAGCAGATAGTAGGTAATTAAATCACTTTGAAACAAGTAAATACTTGATAACAAAATAAATAAAGATATTTGTCTTATAACAAGCAGCATTTGACAAATTAAATTATTGTTGACTCGGTCAATGTTCTAAAAATTAAACAACTTTACAGCTACAGTTACAACTTAAAGAGAGAATGAGTTACTTTGACTAGTGTTTTTTTACGGAAGCTGTAAAATGTGATATTTTCTTTTTGGCAGATCATGATGACATACATATGCAACAACGGGAACAACACATAAATATCTCTAGAGAGGCAGCAGCAGGTAGTTGATGACACGGACAGGATATTAAAAATTACTATGAAATTAACGTCGCTCCTACCATGTAAATATATATCATATTACCTGTCTATATATAGTTTTATAGGTATTATTATATATTAATTTTATATAATTTTATCATATGTAGACAAACTACGCCTGTATAAAGTGCGAATGTAACAATTGCTCAATCGATAATGTTTCCGTATAAGTGAGAGAAAGAGTTTTGCTTTGCTCATATGCTACAATATATTTCTTGATGAATTCTACTATTATAATAATAATAGTAATAATTTTATTATATGTGCAACTAATGACGTTAAACCAACTTTCAACCATCAAGAGGAGGACCAAGATAAACCATGGAGACTTCTGTATTTCCGTAGACGGCTGATATTGATGGAAATAATTCTTGTTTGGGAAGTCCACGAAATGCTACACCAAGGAATTCAAAATTCTTTTCGAATGATAATGTGTTGTCTTCACAATCTAAAAAAATAGGCAACAATCAAATCATTAGAATTAATAGCCAATCCTGTGTAATGTGGCATAAATTTCAGTTTTAATTTTCTATCTTTTCAGACTATAGTGTATGAATAAGTATACTTATTACTTACCCAAAATGACACGTATTTTCTCGCCCACCTAAAACCATTTGATAATAATCTCCGTTACATTTGAAACTGTCACAATGCATCAATACAAATGCACAGAAAAAAGTTTATTTTGCTGTATGCATCTTGTTTATGCTAATTTTTAGTAATTTTAGCTCACCTGGTATCTTGGAGCATTGTTAATGAGAGGATAGTTGCCTTGTGAATCACCATTATGAAGAAGGTAATTTTCGACTAGATTCCAACCCCAAGAATGTTCATCCTGACCAAGAAGAGCCACATAACCTTGTGCTCTCATTTCCGCTTGCCTAGTCGCAATTCCTACTACAGCTACTGTTCCCAATGGTCCTTCCCAAACGATTTCCCAAGCGTGACGACCTCGAGTAAATCCTGTAAAAATGCACATGTTTGATCTATCATCATGGGCTGAATTCAATCATACAACTTTATTGATTTGTGTGACATTATGTCAGCGACACTAAAGTCTACGACAATGTCTGTATTACTGGAGAAATCTTGACATTAAAAATACTTATACCTTACTATAACTACCTATAGCTAACCTATAACACATGAAATTGTACAAATTCTATGCATAGTGCATTGCTTGCATAACAAAAGGTTATGAACGTATGATGCACAGGGATTGAGATGAAATTTTTTGTTGATTACATGCTATTTAAATTAATTTATATGACTAATTGTTTTATGGGGTATTAGGGCTGTGGAAGGGGAAAATAGGTGACAAGGAAATTGGCCAATTAAAGTAATAATAATTATTTAATAAAAGTAATTTAAACTTACCAATTCTACCACGAGCACCGTCTGTACTTTGAGCTACAGGATTCCGATGTATTGTGAATCCACCTGTGAACATGAAAATAATCGTAAAAATAAAATATGTGAATGTTATGATTCGCATTCGCATGATATATTCAAATAGCAATAAGTATTAATAATTAAGCATTATTATTTTTTTGCCTCGCACATATACAAAAAAAATATTGGGTACTCACTAGGTTTCACAAAAACATTTCTTGAGCAGTCATGAGGATTCCATGAATGAAACAATGCTCTGAGTTTGGATTTATAGGTTGAACAAGAGGAGAGTAGTTCTGAATGTATAGTCTCACGAGTTAGCCTTCGATAACAATTGGCCCGCCATACATCATTATTCTCATCACTTAAAATACGGTTCCACTCACTACAAACTAGAGCACAAGTTCTCAGATCTTTCAATGGGAGGAATGTAAATAGATTTTCTGTCACATTTTCTGGAAGATCCAGAATATGTAGAGGAGGTAAAACTACAGACTCTGCCGAGTCAGTAACAAGAGGAAGAGGAGAATGAGATTCTTTGTTGGTTGTAGAAAAATCTTCTAAAATAGCACCACTGGGCTTACTACCCGTATTATTTGATCGACTTTTTCCACTCGGTTGTTGTTTTGTACTACTGGACTTGACAGCTCCAAACACAAATGCCTCACGTACTTGTTTCACCTCTTTTGATGTTGATGCATTGGGTTGTTGTTTAGATGATAATGACGCTGAAATTTTGCTACTATTGATTTTGCCATCTTTTTCTTTACTATTCCCACTTCCACTGGACATGATCTTGTTATTTTTTCTGGTTGTTAAAAAAATAATTGCCAGCTACTACTACAGTTGACCAGCTGCCACTCTCACTTTTATACAGACTTGAACAACAAGTCAATTATTATTATGGTTGTAGTAGACGACGTAGAAGGAGGAATACTATTATCTGAAATAATAATAATTTTGTGTCATTGATTTGTACTTTGTACGGACGAATAATGATACAACGTAGTATAAATTTTGAATTTTGAGACTTGATTGTAATGACTATTTAAAAATAATTTGGACGGAATCCGTCAGTCAGTCAATTTGTCTGTTTGACAGACAGATTCCCTGTCTAAAAATTCTAAAAGATTGATGTGTAAAAAAAAGTAAGGCAAATAATATTATTATTTACATTTGGTTGTTTAATTTCAGTTAATTTTTGTTACCATACCTTTGAGCTGTTCCAAAATCATTTTTTCCTCTCCCGACTCTTTGACCCTCTCCTTCAACTCTGTCATTGAAAGGGACGACTAGAAACCACGAGAGAGTTGACAATAATTAAAACGACGACAAGAGCAGGATAACTCACTCAATTGCGGCCATCATCGAAATTTGATCAAAATTTGGGTTCAAATTCCCCACCATCCTTCCGACTGCCTCCCGACCAATCAGAAATTTTCCCAAAAATTCCCTCGCTTCGACTTGTGTAGTTTTGGGTAACACAAAAGCGAGCAAATCTCATCAAGATCGTCGGTGAAATAGGGAAACAGTTAATAAAGATTTTTTTGGGAATTTAACATTTTTTGGCCATGGCCACTGTCCAAGGAGCTCCAGTGATCAAGAATTTGTTGATCAAAGATGCCAGCGGAAATACTCAGGTCATCGAAGTCGTACAAATGGTAAGTTTTAGTTCAATTCCTCCTTACACAATTTTGACTTGATATTTACATACGAGTACAGCCGTGGCGGCTCATTGGTATCATAAATTATGCACCTATAATTCCATGGATGATTAAAATGAAAGGATGGATGGAGAGACCATCTATTCAACTTTACATATTCATCAAATTTAATCATTTTTCTCTTATTTCCAAACAGGCTCCGGGGAAGTTCGTGACAGCCAGCGGACATGCCATCAAAACATCCACTGCAGCCGGAGGAGTCAAGACCATCATCAGAACAGCTCCAACAAATTTTATCCAGGTTTTTAACACTAAATATTCATTTTACTGTGATCATTATGAGTTGAACTACCGTGCTCATTGTTTACATACTAAAGATGCTTCAGTTTTTGATGCTTTTTTTGATGATTTAAATGAGTTGTTTTTTTATGGAAAGAAGCCACTTCCGATTCAGATCATGAAGCAATTAGTTGGTGTATGTGATTCTAATATTTCTTTTTTTTTCTTTTTGGGGAATGATAATAGCAACAAGTAATTCAGGCTGGAAATCAACGTCTCATTTTGACACAGACTCCACAAGGACCTCAATTTATTGCTGCTAATAATATTGGCCAAAGTCTTAATCAACAAATTACAACGTTGGTTACAACCGTTCCAAATTCTCCTGGTGGTTCACAAATGATGACCAGTGCTTTGGGACCTACATTAAATTTGTCCAAACAAAGTTTCATTTCCCCGATTTTGGACCACACGGGCGCCCGCAAGCGCGTGGACTTTCCTTCAGACGTTTCGTATGAGAGTAAACGGAGGAAAGCTGAGAAGGGTGGAAAAGGCTTGCGTCACTTTAGTATGAAAGTATGCAAAAGAATTTTCTTTTTAAATACTCTATTTTTTAAACTGAATGTGTTGTATGTACCTAATACCTACTATATAATGGAACATGATAAGCAAACTTAATTTGTTGTTTTTATCTTTTACTTTTTTTTGACAGGTATGCGAGAAAGTTAGAACAAAGGTTAGAACAATACAGTATTTACTTATTATATGTATAGAATATGAAATATAATTTTGTTCTCTCTCTCTCTTCACATTGTCCATATGTACACATATTTTAACATTGGCATTATGTAATCTTATACCTTTTGATGGTGATGATACATTACGATGTGAAGAAAGAATTTCTTTTATTAAATGCTTTCAAGTTGACATTTAATGAATGAAACCCTGTAGATAAGATGTATAGAGTATTGCTTGAAATCATAATATAAATGTTTATTTTTGTTCCCCCTCTTATCATTAGGGAGTGACAACGTATAACGAGGTTGCAGATGAATTAGTACAAGAGTTTGCAGCTCCCAATATGGGAATGAGCTCTATAGAGCAACAATTTGACCAGAAGAACATCCGCAGACGTGTATACGTAAGTTGAGACGTTGAATTGACTTTATAAATTATAATTATTGGAAATGTTTATTTTTATATTTGATATGTTTCAAAGACATAACTATAAAGTATGTAGTAGTAAAGTCTCTCACTACTGAACTATCACGTTGAATATAAAATAATCAAATTCTTACATGTACTTTTCGTTGTAATCAATTCTCTAGGATGCTTTGAATGTTCTCATGGCCATGAACATTATTTCAAAAGAAAAGAAGGAAATAAAATGGTTAGGGTTGCCAACAAATTCTATGCAAGAGTGTACAACTCTTGAGAAGGATCGGTCAAAGCGTATTGAGAGACTCAAAGCAAAAACTCAACAACTTCACGACCTCATAATTCAGGTATGAATCGATTTATTATTGAACAAAGAATACGACAAATGTTTGTGAACATGATGCATATTTCTACAATGGCTTTTCATTTATCCTTGAAAATATAGCAAGTGGCATTTAAATCGTTAGTGGAGAAGAATAAAAATAGAGAGAAAGATACAGGTCCACCCCCACCTCATGGCTCAATTCATCTTCCCTTCCTTATTGTGAACACAGCCAAGAATACGGTCATTGATTGTTCTATCTCAAATGATAAGTAAGTGTAAACTATGTGTCATTTTTTTAATCTGTAATATGAATTGGGCTTCGAATATGGCACATTAAACACTACACTCCGTAGTGTACTCCAATGATGAATTACTTACTAATGTACTGTTCTTGTTGTTTTTTAGGATGGAATACCTGTTTAGCTTTGATGGCACGTTTGAAATTCATGATGATATTGAAGTCTTAAAAAGAATGGGCTTGAGCCTTGGTCTAGATAGAAATGATTGTAGTGACGAAGACATTGCAAAAGCAAAACAAGTTCTTCCCAAAGCTCTAGAAATGTATATTGACCAAATCAGCAATCGTGGAGAGGATTGGAGAGCTGAATTTGGTGACCTGGAATGTGAAGAATCTTACTTTGCTGATGGTGATGGGTCAGACAACGTGGAAAATGTTTGTTTCCAAGTTTCAGGACACTCTGCTCTCGGTCTTAATACATTGGGGCATTCGTCCATTTCTTCGGCGGGTGACGTATCCATGTCTATATCCATGGAAGATTTGGAAATGCAAGCAGCCATTGAGAGTTTACAACATGGTCAATCCTCACAACAGCTGGGATCTCCAAGTAATCCGGACGTAGACGAGGATAGTTACGGTGAGGATAATGATGATGATGATGAACCTCTTTCTGACTAATTTAAGATATACTGCAGACAAATATTATACAGTTATGATCATGAATTTTTTTTACATAAAAAAATCCTCAATTGTTCATTGTTAATAGTAAATAATATAATTATTTTCATTATTCTATATATCTAGATTTAAGTTACTAAATTTCATTTAGTATTGTCGATACCCAACGCTTTGAACAAGTTCTACAACAAGTTGTAAACTTTTTTCTTTTTTAAAAAAAACTACTAATAAGTAATAATATTCTACAATATATTATGAAGAAAAAGATGATGATGGTAGTATAGATTATACGGGACTGGAATCAAAAACAAATGTATATATTCTATAATTAATTAATGTTAATTTATCATTATTATTTGTCAAACATTTACAAAATTTTAAAAATATTATAAAAATAAAATAATTATTAGAATTGTATGAAAGTATTCCGTGGTTAAATCCATCATCACAACAAACAACCATTACATATTATGTAGCAATTATTGATAGCTTTATTGTTAAACAAAATATATTAATATGAAATGGTTATATACGAGCCTGCTTTTCTCTCCAAAAAAAAACAACGTAAATAATTTTCTTTAGTCCATTAAAATACATTTTATTATATGATATACATAATACAAAGTCAAATTTACAAAAAAAAATGATGATGATGTAGTTGGTATTTAGATTAGATTACTGTAAAGAAAAGTAATTCAAAATCAAAAATGTAAAATACATCATTTTAAAAACTCATGTATTGTACATAACAACTAACATCAACATGCTTAATACTTATGATGGTATATAAGATGCAAAAAGGATATAATAGATGAATTAATAATACAATGATTCTTTTTTGAAACCATTTACACTTTATAGACGAGTAGACTTTTAAAATACGTACAGTACATTTAAGCAAATTATTATAATCGACACATTATATGATTTAATAAAAAATATTAAATTATTTTAAAAAATATTCCACTGGACACATGAAGAGTATACTTATTCACTGGACTATTAATCCTTGACTCATTGCCGCTATTCAGAAAATTTGAAATTTCCAAAAAAAAGTTGTACAAAAAGTTGATAAAAAACTGGATTTACCATTAAATCAACGCCATTAATAGGTAAAGAATATAGTTTCTTAGTAAGTAAACTCAGTACATCATTACAACTAATATACATAATTTATTAGGTACCATGGTTCAGCTAGACAGATTGAGAGAGTTGGCGGATGATTCCGTATCAAATGTCAAGAATCTTGTGTCACTCTTATTGGTACCCCTTTCAATCCCCTTAATATTTTGCCAAGAGACTATAGCATACTTGAAGGAACTTATTGGTATAAATCGAAGAAGTCTTGAAGGAAAAGTAAGTTTTTTTGTTTGACAATCTGAAGAAAGTATTTTATTTTAGTATTTACTGTCAATTTATTTTAATTAGAGTCACTGACAATCAAAATTGAATTTTTACCTATTTATTTATGTACTTCCATTAATTATACAGGTTGTACTTATAACAGGAGCCTCGTCAGGTATGTTCAAGTTTGACATTACAAAGGTCACACGTACTAATAGTACTGAATGTTACTTATGTAAGTTTTTTAAAAATCATTTCATAGGTATTGGAGAAAGTTTAGCTAAATTGTTTTACGAAGCTGGATGCCGACTCATTCTCGTTTCAAGAAGAAAGGATGAGCTTGAGCGTGTTAAAAGTGAACTTGTTCGATTGCACACAGTAAGAAGAAAAAGGTTATTTTAATGAGACTTTAATGTTAAGACACTAATTACTTTTTTTGCTAGTCAGGAACTGTTCATGTTCCGGCCGTTTTGGAGATGGATTTAAATTTACTTCAGTCCATACCTGCAAAGTGTAAAACTGCCATTGATATATATGGACGAATAGGTAAAATTATCATAAGATTATTCAGTTGTAGTTATGGACTCTGATGTATTCCACGTATTATGTTTCGAAAGGTATATGATTATTAATTGCCTTTTTTGTCTTATTCTTATATAGATATCTTGGTAAATAATGCTGGTGTTAGCTACAGGGGAACAGTTCTGGAAACAGAGGTTGAAGTTCACCAAAGAATCATGAATGTCAACTACTTTGGAGCATTGACCATAACTCGTGGTATGTTTAAATACTCAATCATTTTATACCACTCATAATACGTAATACATTTTTTTAGAATTGCAACTTTATTGTTGATTTGTAGCCATTGTCAATTCAATGGTTGAGCACAGGTCAGGTCATGTCGTATTTGTCAGCAGTATCCAAGGAAAGATTTCTTTACCATATCGGTATGTATAAATAAATACATTGAACTAGAATCTAAGTAACGCAAAATTATTAGTTGCCTTCAATATGTGTTCATTTACTTAGGTCTGCATACTCTGCTAGCAAACATGCTCTACAAGCTCTTGCCGACAGCCTTCGAGCAGAGGTAAATAAAGATATTTTTTTTTCTTGTGGTTTAATGAGTGTTTTTATTCTTGTCATAAATATGAAATACATAGGTTTCATCATCAGGAGTTAGTGTCATTGTTGTCAATCCTGGCTATGTCAAAACAAATCTATCAACAAATGCCTTAACTGGAACGGGAGAACGGTACGATCAGATGGATGCCACAACTGAGACAGGTTTTGTATATTAATTATTAAATCCGGCGTACGCCATGTACAATACAAACAAGTACGATAATTTTTGTATCTGTTGAATTAGGTTATAGCCCCAATTATGTGGCCCAGCAGACTATTAAAGCTTTAAAAAGAGGAGACAAGGAAATATTTATTTGTAAGCTCTTACATCGGATCGTCGTTTTTCTCAGAGTTCTCTGTCCCAGTACATTCTTTTACATCATGGCTTGGAGAGCAAAAAAGATGCAATAGTACTTAATATCTCCAAAGATTTTTTTGTATAGGTGTATACGCAATAATTATGATAAGTGTAGTTTAATTACTTACATACTGTTATTACTTTCGTATTTATTTAAAAACAAACGCAATATTTAAAACCAAATAGGTAGGTCGATGTCATTATAATAATAAATTATGCTCACAAGCTCATTGTACAAAGGAGGCACGTAATGATAATTCCTTGTGATGGCTTAAGTATTTATGTGTACTTTAAAGATATATAATATGAATAGGTACTAAAATATAAATAAGGAATCATAAACAAATAAATAAGTAGTCTTTATCAGTCCATAAATATAATCACACTAAACATTGCATTGCATTGTAAAGTGCGTTCGTTAAAGTTACTGACGATCCGGCACTGGTGAAGGAATTAGTGTATCATGTAACGACTGACTCACAGGTACTGGAGATAAATCAGGCGGCATTAACGTACTCCCTTGTTGAGTAAAATGGGACGGAGAAGGTGTTCTACTAGTAGGAGCTAAACCAGAGGACATCAATAAACTTGTACTTGAAGTACTCAACTGAGCCTGTATTCTGTAATATTAAAATTAAAATAAATATTGCTTTAAATAAATTTGTCAGAATAAAATTTTAAGACTTGTGATTAAATGTGTAACCTTTTTAATTCCGCAAGGGCTTGTTCTCTCTCAATCTTTTCATTTTGATATTGACGTTTCACTTTGTCTAGTTCATTTTGTAATTCAGCTGACCTCAGTCGATATCGTTCTAGTTCCCCACTTAGCTGTTCACTATATTTGGAAAGAAAAAGAGCAATAAAAATATTTGACAATGTTTTCTTTTCAAAAAGAACTACATACAATGTACTGAAAAATTCTGTGATCTGCTTACGTTCGAGAATTTATAGTTGATAGACGAGAAACAAGTACGTCTCTTTCAGCAGTCACTCCAAGATTAGTTTGCTCTGCTTGGTATTCCTTCTCTCGCATTTTTGTAAGAAGATCTTCTAATTTTTTCTGATTCTCCCCATCAGATGTTAGCTGTGATGTCATCAGCTCAATATTTGTACGAAGTTCTGCATTTTCAGCTTCAAACTAAAAAAATCGATTATGGTAATCATCTTTATGCCATTGGTAAGAGAACGTAAAACACGAAATACATTTTTGTCATTACTTTATTTTTGCCACTTTCTGCATTTGCCACATCAAGTCGCATTGAATCCAACTTGGTTTCCAACTTCAGGCTGAGATCTCGTGCTGCTTTCACATCATTTTTAAGTAATTTTTCACTGTCTTTAAGAATTCTAAAATGTTTTCAACAATTTACATAATTATACACACATTTAAAAAACATCAATAATGGCAAGCTACAGGAAAAACAAGCAGTATCATATCAATGTACGTACCTCAGTTGATTTTCTAACGTTGCAACTTGTCCACTTAAATTTGAAATCTCTGTAATAATGACAAAAAAAGCAAAAACAAAATTACACTTTAATCTTTGTGAATGTTGAGTTTATGACGAGGAAATGTGGGTTTCTCCTACTGAATACAGATTTGAAAGAGATTTGTGTCTGTTACAGACCGTGTATAAAAATGTTGTCTCTAAAGGGTTGCATCAATACTTTATTTACAATATTAGTTTAATGACTTTAACAGCACAAACTTACACAACAACTAAAAAGCAAAAAATTGGGGTAAAAAAACTTATTTAAACATTTTAAAGCTCATTGATCACAATACTTGACTTCTTCAAATGAATAGAGAAAAGACATGCATAACATTCAATCCATGTCCATGCTGGGGTCACTACAAGGAGAAATGGTGCAATGATAACTACAGCAACTGTCATGATCATTCTCACAGTTTTTGTCTACGTGCTCACAGTTCACACAGTTGCTCTCTACATCAGAATTTGTTATTTTTGAATAAAAAGCATTGGCATTTAAAGTCAGAGTAGTAATAATGTACATACCTTCTTCGTATGAACGAATTAAATCGCTTTGACTAGCAATTTTATTACTTAAGGTGGAATTACTATCCATCACGTCCCTAGCACTACTTGTTTGTCTTTCCAGCATATTTCGTTGTGATTCCAACGCTCCTTTCTCTTGACTTAATGTTCTAAAATTATCCATTAATATTTCCATCTCCTCGTCCTGGTTTCACAAATATTTCATTAATTATTATTTTAACTTTTTGCAATAATTGTTAATGCTAAATATTTTTATAGCCTGAACAAGTTAGCAGCAACTAATAATGTTTATACCTTTTTCATGAGCAATTCTTCAATACGACGGACTTCATCAATATATTTTTGCATTTGTTTCTTCAGATCATCAGACTCCTTTCCTCGTTTTTCCAGTTCTTCAGTCATATGACGCTTTTCTAATTCTCTCTTGGATGTAGACTGTGATAAAGCATTTAATTCCCGTTGAACTACATCTCTTTCCCTTACTCTTTTATCCAATTCCCGTTTCATTTCATCTCGTTCTCTTCTCAAAACTGCAAGTTCTCTTTCTTGATCCCGCAAAGTTTCCCCAGTATGACTGTAACATCACAAAAAATATGATAAATGAAACCTCAATAGTGCATGAAACGTGGAAGGAATATTATTTAAAGCCAAGAAAATGTCGTTGTAATCTTTGTTGGGAACTCTGAGAGTTCGTAAAGAATACGAATAAAATTTTTTTATTTTATTGTTCTATACCTTGACTGTAATTCAGCATTTTTAAGTTGAAGTTGAAATTTAGAAAGGTCGTCAAAATGTTTGGATCCTTCAGCTTGCATTCTTGCTAATTTTTCGTCCTTCCTGTCTAACTCTACTCTCATCTCATCTTTGTCTCTATCAAGGGCTTTGACTGTCGCTGACAATGTTGACACTTCTCGCTCGAGCACCATTTCTTTAGCCATCAATTGCCTCACTTGTGCAGTCAATTCTTGATTTTCTCTTTGAGCAGGAACATAATTAGCAGCAGCCTTTCTCTGAGTGTCCTTCAACAACCCTTCAGTCTGTTCTAGCATAATCCTTGTTTCAACAAAAAACAACAAAAAATAAAGTACACAACTTTTTCATAAAAAAATGTTGCACTTAAATCATAAAATAGTACAATACTTACTTTGCCTTTTGAACTTCACTTTTTAACTGTTGGCCATGCTCTTGACATTCGGCTAAGGCTCGTCTTAGTTTGAGTACTTCATTCTCTAAATCTGATTTACTGGCATCAACTAAACTTGCTTTCATTTTCATATTATCAATAACACGTTCTAAACTTCTTATTCTTTGTTGCATATCACGGCTATCAGCTGCAGTGAGATCAATATTAGGTAAGGCACTGGTATAAGGTGTGTATCCAACCCTCCGATTGAATTCAGTAGACTGTCCAGGGGTTGGTGAAACCCTTCCTGTTGTAGAATATGGTTGATTTGTTGGTTGTGTGTACGGTTGATTATACTCTGGAAAATCTTCAGTGTTTCTTGAGCCCTCTGGAGCTCGTGGGTACCCAGATGACCAAGGAGTTGACATTTTAGAGGTAGTAGTGGAACTGGGGTATCGTCCTGGATATTCTGTCTCTGTTGGATAACCTCCAAGGTGTCCAGATTTGGATGATGACTGATAAGGGTTTTGTACTTTGTATGGCTGTGTAGTTACTTTAAAACTTGACATCCTAGGAGAGTCTTTTTCCTGTGAACCTTTTGAGGTCAGTTGTTGTGTCTGAGACCTTACTGGTGGTGGCCCATAGTCATCAGAAGGTCTAACGGGTTGTGGTCCATAGTGGTCCGCTGTGATGTTTTGTCTGTCCATCCTTGCAATCTTCTTTGGGTCTGTCATTGATTTATTTTCCATGTCATACTCTCCACGCAAAGCAAAAGGGGCACCAGAAATTTCCTTGAGAGAATCATCCTTAGTTAGCCTTTTATTTTCTTCCTCATCCTCTTCATTATCAGAATATATTTTCAAATTTTTCGTAGACTGTACTTTAGATTGTTGCTGTAATTTACTCTGGCTTTTACTTTCCTTTGACTTACTATGCGAACCGGGCTGATCTTTTAATTTACTTGATTTCTGGACAAGTTTTTGATGATCAGCATCTCTTTCATCGTATCGTTCTTCTTCCTCTTCATTATCAGAATCTATTCTCAAATTTTTGGCCAACTGAACTTTTGATTGTTGTTGTCCTTTACTCTGGCTTTTACCATCCTTCGACGACTTACTATGCGAACCGGACTGATCTTTTAATTTACTTGATTTCTGGAGAAGTTTTTGATGATCAGTATCTCTTTCATCATATTGTTCTTCCTCTTCATTATCAGAATCTATTCTCAAATTTTTGGCCGACTGTACTTTAGATTGTTGATGGCCTTTACTCTGGCTTTTACTTTCCTTCAATTGACTATGTGAACCGGGCTGATCTTTTAATTTACTTGATTTCTGGAGATATTTCTGATGACCAGCATCTCTTTCAATGTATTGTTCTTCTTCCTCGACATCAGAACTCCTCAAATGGCCTTCCTCATCATGTTGTTGTGTTTTCTTAAATTTTCCATCCGTGGATTTCGCGCCGCGTAAAAGGGCTCGACTGTCATGTTCACTCGGTCTCTGACCATTTGCTTGACGACCTCCAACTTGCTTACTCTTCCCTTCTTTTTCCATGTCTTCAGAGTCTTCCTCCATATTATAGTTTGGTCGTAGAATTTTTCCCGGTTCTTTAGTAGACTTTTGTTGTCCACTCTGAATTCTATCTTCAGTTGATTTGGCACGCGAAGGATGTCGATTATTTTGTTTACTACTTGACTTGAGAGAATCATCCTTATCGAACCCCTCATAATCTTCCTCATCATCAGAATCTATTCTCAAATTTTTGGCTGACTGTGCTTTAGATTGTTGCTGTCCTTTACTCTGGCTTTTACCATTCTTAGACTTACTAAGTGAAATGGGCTGATCTTTTGATTTACTTGGTTTTTGGAGATATTTTTGATGACCAGCATCTCGTTCATCATCTTGTTCTTCTTCCTCGACATCAGAGTCCCACATATGAAGTTTTTCATCATGTTGTTGTTGTTGTTGTGCTTTCTGAATTTTTCCATCTCTAGATTTACCGACTGTAGACCGACTGCCATGTTCACTCGATCGCTGGGCATTTGCTTGATGACCTCCAACTTGCCTACTCTTCCCTTCTTTTTCCATGTCTTCAGATTCTTTCTCCTCTTGATCAAAGTCTGGTCGGAGAGTTTTTCCCGGTTTTGTTTTCGATGTTTGTTCATTCATTCTTCCAGCCTTCCTTGACACTGTCATTGATTGATTTTCGATATCGTATTCTCCACGCAAAGCAAAGGGGGCACCATCAATTTCCTTGAGAGAATTATCCTTATCTAACCCTTCATAATCTTCCTCCTCGTCATCAGAATCTATTCTCAGATTTTTGGCCGACTGCACTTTAGATTGTTGTTGTCCCTCATTATGAATTTTACCGTCCTTAGACTTGCTATACGAACCGGCCTGATCTTTTAATTTGCTTGGTTTTTGTACATATTTTTGATGACCAGCATCTCTTTCATCGTATTGTTCTTCTTCCTCGACAGAACTCCTCAAATGACCTTCCTCATCGTGTTGTTTTTTCTTTTGTTTTCCATCCGTAGATTTTGCACGTAAAAGGGCTCGACTGCCATGTTCACTCAATCTCTGGACATTAGTTTGACGACCACCAACTTGCTTACTCTTTCCTTCTTTTCCCATATCTTCAGATTCCTCCTCTTCTTGCTCACCGAACCCATCATAATTATCCTCCTCCTCTTCTTCATCAGAATCTATTCTCAAATTTTTGGCTGACTGTACTTTAGATTGTTGCTGTCCTTTACTCTGGCTCTTACCATCCTTAGACTTACTAAGTGAAATGGGCTGATCTTTTAATTTACTTGGTTTCTGTACATATTTTTGATGACCAGCATCTCTTTCATTGTATTGTTCTTCTTCCTCGACATCAGAACTCCTCAAATGGCCTTCCTCATCATGTTGTTGTGTTTTCTTAAATTTTCCATCCGTGGATTTCGCGCCGCGTAAAAGGGCTCGACTGTCATGTTCACTCGGTCTCTGACCATTTGCTTGACGACCTCCAACTTGCTTACTCTTCCCTTCTTTTTCCATGTCTTCAGAGTCTTCCTCCATATTATAGTTTGGTCGTAGAACTTTTCCCGGTTCTTTAGTAGACTTTTGTTGTCCATTCTGAATTCTAGCTTCAGTTGATTTGGCACGTGAAGGATGTCGAATATTTTGTTTACTAATTGGCTTGATCTGAATCTGAATAGATTTTTTGGTAATCATATTTCTTTTTGAGTCTCTGGTTGCTTGAACTTTGTGACTTGGTAAAGAATCTGACTTGTTTTTCTTCAAACCTCCAGTTTTGGTAGTACTAGGTAAAACATTTCCTATTCTGCTTGGTGGTAAAATATTTTCTATACTATGAATTTTTGGGTGCCCGTCCCGTTCAGGCGTTGTTCTTCGAGTTTGATGTTTACGTTCACAATCCTCAAGTAGGGCTTTCAATTTGGCCTTTTCTTGACAACAATGTGACAACTGTGTCTCCAAAAGTCTAAGCTTTTCATCCATGGTCACATTTTCATTTGATAGGAACATACACTCGCCATTGTCATCAAAAGCGGATGCCAATAAATGCTTCTCTGCTGCTGACCTGCTGCGGTGTAACATAAACTCATCATGACCCTGAACTGTAAAAAATAAAAAACGAATATCATTAATGTACTTTCTTCTTGCACTCAAAAATTATATCACAGGTAGCCCACGAGCCACGGGTGACTGTTTAACTTTAAGAGCTTAGTCGCTCATATTGTCAATACATTAACTACAAATTTATACAAGAATACTTACGGAAATTGTGTTGGAGTTTTTTTTCTAAATTTAAATTTCGTTTTTGTAAAACTTGTAATTGTAATTGAGCAGATTTTAGAGCTAATTGAGCATCTTTCCCTGCATAGCTCTCAACATCATGATCACCGCCAGCGACAATTTTATCAACACCGTCTCTACTTAATGGGAAAACTAATTTCATATCCAATTTCAATTTGTCAAGTTCAGATTCTCTCATTTCAATCCCAAATTTCATTGACTTGATTAAATCCATCAAATCGTTTTGTGTAGTTTTCAAGCTTCGATTTTGTAGTGTCAAAGCTTCAATTCTGCTATCCGCCACCTGCAATTTAGAATATTTTTATTTTTATTTTGTACACTGCACAAGCTGTTTTAATAATAATTATAACACTTTGTGGAGAAAAATAAGTTGCTACAATATTTTCCAAGAACCAACTGTTTGTGTAATACAAATTGTATGTTACGTACTACACCAACAGAAAAATAGTCATTTCCTTTGTCAACTTTCGGACGTTCATGTTAAAAGTTATTTTCACGATCTGCTTACCTTTATGTAATCGATTGGAGTTGGATCACGATCAAATTTCTGTCCAAAACGCACAAAGTTTCGGATGCGAGCACAATGAGGACATAATTTAGGTGCTGAATGATCGATTTCCATTCGTTGTTTTTGGACTAAAACACATTTTTTCTCTCCATCTGAAATTAATTAATTGGCATAAAATTTTATTTTCAGTCTACACAAAGTCAAGTTATATACGTACACTACAGTGGTCGTACACATGTAGCACGTGAAGTAGACAACAGTACATGTTACCTTTTATGATGACACTGGCTTGTAAATTTCTCTCCTGTAATTGAGCCATTTTACGGGTCTTGGCCAAGGACTCAACTTCTTGCTGCTTCACTCGCTCCACAAACTGACCAATAAGTAGTTTGAGCTCTGTATTTTCAGCTTCTAAATCTCTCAGTCGAGACTTGGATCCTGTACAATACAAAAGAAGGATAAAGATCAAAAGAACCGGAAGAATACTATTGTCATCAGTTCTTGTGCTATATATAGCTGCAAGAGCTGTCCGATCTTGGGTAAATTTTGCGAAGCAAAAGAAAGCATTAGTTCAAAACTATGACAACTGTATAGGTAACCACTATAATTAAATTTATTCTAGGGGTCAAATGTCATAATTTCACTCAAGACCAAGTATTGACCCTTAAATAATTTGTTTCATAAAAAAATTAGCAGTAAGAGAAGGTATGATACCAGTTAAAATTAGGATTTTGAAATATGTAGAACCATAAATAAAACTCACCTTGGAGCTTCTCGTCAAGTTTTTCTTGACTCCGTTGAGTTGCCAGTCTGAGTTGACTGTTTTCCTTAATAAGTCTTAAATTTTCTTCTTTAAAGGGTTCCACACCATCCTCCAATTCTCTAGAGATCTAAGAATAAAATAAATACGATGTTGTACTTGTATGGTATCACATAAAGACTTTGAGAAAGACTGGAGTGAAAAGAAACTAAAAAGAAACTCGTTTTTTTCATGAAGTATTAAAGCAACCAAATGTTTACTTTACATAAGTGTAAATACACTGAATTCAATAACTTAAATCACCACTCTAATATACCATCTCCACGTTTTGCACACACAAACATACACACACGCACATGAATTTTGAGCTGAATATCATATTATGGAGTCCTTCGTATATGAGGTAAGAATATAGAAGTTGGTATATTATATGACATGGACATGTTGGGGGAGAAAAACGTGCTATCTTCTGACACACATTGCTTGCATTCAAACTACAATAGTATACCCAAGGAAGGAGTATTAGTACGAGAAATAAGGTAATCGGAAATGAACTTGAGTTTGCCCACCGAGAGAGAAAGAAAGAAGGGAGAGGAACATGTATTATAATTTCCCGTACACACACACACAAGTTTTGAATAACACGACTACATACTTTTCCTATGCACTACGGGTGTAAAGTTTTTCAAAAGTTTTTTTTCCCCATTCGTCCTCACAGATAGTCGAAAAGTAAGGTAAAACTCTATGAATGCAACCGTAGGGAAGGTATTATGTTTATGATGATACTATCCGAAATTGGCATTGCCAAATGAAATGACATTATTGTCCACCAGTACTACCAGTACTGTATACTGTGACCTGCTGCTGCTTTGACAGACCACCAAGAGTACATAAGAGTATAAAAAAACACAATTTTCATTTTCCTATACATGTAGATATATGTCCATCGGATTGTACTAGCGTGAAACTTTTCTCTTGTCACCTATTGTCCGACCCGCAGTCATCCAAGTAGGACAGAGACTGACAATGAAAATGGGAGACAGCAACGGAGTAGCACCTTCCTTTATGCATATACTTTCATGTACATTTTGTGTGCTCCTTGCTGGACCTTTCTCCTTTTTTTGTGTTCAAAATTCGGAAAAATCTTTCTATTCTATCATACGCGCATACATCAATTCTTTTGTAGTCAAGAAAAGGAACTAGAGGATTAACACTAATTAAAATGCCACTAATAATAATTCTAGGGAGAAAGAACATCATTCAAGAATATAGACCACGAGAACGTGTGAATACAAGCTAATGCTTTTAGTTTAGTTTTTGTTAATTACAAGCTCTAGTTCATTAGTACCCAGGAGAGAAAAAAAGTCTGGTGGGTCTACTATTTATACAACATGTAGGTACATATAATGAAAGAAAAAATTGAAAGGAAAGAAAGTTTTCCCTTTTCACCCATGCGACTTTCTCTTTTGAGCTTTCATCTCCTCCTCCATTGTAAAATGAATAATGAAGTTGCTTTTGTACTTGAACTATTTTTCACTCATCTATAAGTGAAATTTAGGTTAAAAAATCACATGTCAAAATCTGTAAACTCATCAAAAAAGGACACATGTAGAAAATCAAGTCACTTGGTGATTTAATTTGAAAGTTTTCACAAAATTCCTTCAATGACGATAATACAAAAGTTTATTACAAACTGGTTCTTATGAGGGTTAAAAAAAATATTCAGTGAGATAAAGTCCAAAGTTTCCAATATCGTATATACTTACATGGTAGGGACAGACAAAGACTAGAGTAGAAGCATCATGAAGATATACATGTCTTGAAAGTTTATTCTCCTACATTTTATTGATTAAATCTTAATCAATACCGGTTAGAGGCACTTCATGTCTGATTTATAAGTTTGTTGAATGGTGCCTATTCTTTTATATTTGACTTCCTGAAGCCAAGTACCATATAAGAGTGGAAGTGCCTCCAAAGAAGCAAAGTGGGAGTGAGTACAAAGCGTAGGAAAGTAAATAAATCGTTTAATTTGATATGGTCATGCTACCATGGTCTACAAAGATGGATTTTTTTTTGCATATTCTGAATGCTTTACAAAACTTGTCATAGCCTCGAAACACGCTCAATTATATTCATATATCTTCCATGATGATTTGATGACCAATAAAAAGTCAACAACATTATATTATGACAGCGACAAACTTTTAAAAGTATACAATTAAAACAATACATTTAAAGTAGATTATAGTGCAAGGTGACCAAAGAAAGTACCCTTGTCATTTAGAACAATTATTATTAAAGTTAAGGTTTTTGAAAAAGTCATTCATAAATGATTTTTAATTCCATAAAAGATTTTATACCTTTTTGTACACTTCAGATTCTTGGTAATATTTCTGTAGATTCTGCGTTGTTTTTAATAAATCCAAACAAAGATGTTCCACTAATGATAAAGACTCAATTCCAAAGGCTTCACGGTATCCCAATTCATCCAATTGATTTCGAACGGAGACATACTGATTCTTTAAACTACCCATGTTGATGTTTATTATAATAAACAACCGGTGAAATGCTAATTAAACTAATGCAGGTGTATTATTAAAAGTAACTGTCAAACGCACAAATCTAACCACAACACTATTTTTTGGTCTTTTCACATTGTAAAATGAGATGAATGGAGAGGAAAAGCTGTATAATGATACAATCAACTAAATGAAAACTGTCAAACAACATTGTCAACCGTTTTTAGAAAAACAGTGTCAAAAAATAAAAAAAAATTAAAAACTATTTTTGAATTTACCCGCCTTTTGGGGAATCCCGCACGTGACTCAAATTTTTTTTTCTCTTCTGTAGCGTGGTCTGAAATTCGGGTTTTGGTAAAGTCAATTAATTTGTATCAAAAATAAAACGAGACGATGAATCGGTACGGTAGGAAGGATAGTCAGAGATCGGACGACAGGTTGTACGAGGACGATTATTACGATGGGGTAAGACTAAAGTTTCTAGCATTTAAATTCATTCGGTCATTCAAATTGTGAAAGTTCTGTCAGTTTTTTAAACATGTTTAAAAAGTTTAGTTTCTTCAAATACCTATAAATAATTGAACAGTGATGTAGCCGTTAACATGTTATACATCATGTATGTAGTTTACATTTTTGTGAATTGAAATGATGGAGTAAATTACGTGAATTAGAATGTTGATTTTTCCCCATATTGTTGTGGTTCGAAATGCAGGTATTGTAATTTGTAATTAAAATTTATTCTTTTACAGGGTTATCAGGATGGAGATCGGGGTGGATATGAAAAGGATTACTACGGAGACTATGGTGGTGGGGCACCATCAGGGAGCAAGTATCAATATCCGGATGCTGTGGCAAAATTCATAGTGCATTTGTACAAAGCAATCAATAATAGGGATACATCTGAAATTGAAAATTTGTATGAAGTACGCTTTCCACAACTGACAAAGGATTATTTTAAGGAGGAAAAGTGGCCCTATGACATTAGTCATCTTGTTGATGATCCTCTTTTCAACACTTTGTATCGGGAATTATACTTTCGACATATTTATGCTGCCCTACCTCAAAGTTTAACCTTTTCTGATCGTTGCAACAGCTACAGCAACTATTGTGAACTTTTCAACATGATCCTAAGTACGACATAATTTACAAATAAACGAGAAATTATTCAGTACATGTTAATTTATATTTAATTTTTCTGGTTTATTAGCTTCTCCGGAACCCATTGACTTGGCATTGACAGGTGTGTTTTAACTTTTAAGATTCGCGTTTATTATTATTTGTACATGTATTTTATTTCCGTTTAATGGTATCTTAATATATTATGTATTATAATTTCATTATTTTCTTTTACAATTATCGTAGATCCACAATTTCACAGAAAGGACACTACAGCAAAGGTCGGAGTGACTTTGACTAACCAATGGTTGTGGGAGATAATTGATGAATTTGTGTACGTAAAGATTTATTTTTATTTCTTACATCATATGAATTTATTAATATAATAATAATGATTATAAATTAAATTCTATTATTAATTTCTCTGTTTACAGGTACCAATTTCAATCATTCAGCCAATTTCGTCGGTCACCAAAATTGAACAGCGATGAGATGGCTTACATCAAAGATCATTCCTACATTTGGTCCGTCATGAGTGTCCTCAATGTCCTCTACTCCCTTATTGAGAAGGTACATTTTTGATAATAATAATTGAGTATGGAAATAAATTTTACTGAGTGATTTTGTTTCTTAACCCTTTGAATTTTATATGTCTCAACAGAGTAACATCAACTCTCAATTAAAAGCTTACTTTAATAATGAGAATTCGGATGTTGTTGCTGGAGAGTTTGGAAAGTCACCCCTCTACAAAATGTTGGGTTATTTCAGCATCATTGCTCTTCTACGTGTCCATAGTATGCTAGGAGACTACCATTTGGCTATCAAAGTATTGGAAAACATTGATCTTCATAAGAATGTAAGTTCGACAGTTCAAAAAAAAGACTTACTAAATTTTGAGAAACGTATTTAATCAGAATCTATTTAAATAAATATTTCAAATTTAATTTAATATTTGTTTAATTATAGACAATGTATTGTAATGTCCCGGCTTGTCAAATTACTACGTATTACTACGTTGGATTTGCATATGTCATGATGAGACGATATGCTGATGCTATCCGAACTTACACAAACTCCTTACTCTACATGCAGCGGATAAGACAGATGTTCCAAGCCAAGTCTTATCAAAATGACCAGGTGAGTTGTTTTTTTAAATTACAAAATTCTTCGAAAAATGAATTAATAAATTTTTCTGTTACTGAAAAGCATGAAAAATCATCAAAATTGTTTGTTCTTTGAAATCATTTAATTTTTTTTATTCTTGTGTATCTGTAGGTCAATAAGCAGACGGATCAAATGTACACAATGTTGGCTGTCTGTCTAGTTCTTCATCCACAGTCTATTGACGAGTCAATTAATTCTGTTTTGCAAGATCGTAAATTTTCTGAAAAAATCGCCCGAATGCAATCAGGAGATTTAAAGGTATGATGGTGACTTGTGTATCACGAGTTGTAATGTAGTTTTTCTAATTTTTTAAAGTTGATTTTATTGAAATTTATATTTAATTAAAACAAGTCTAAATTTAAACTCTTGTTTGTTATTTTAGGAATTTGAATCTTGCTTTTTGTTTGCTTGTCCCAAATTTCTCTCACCTGTTCCACCAAGTTTGGACAACATTGCAACTCCTGATCCAAATCAAGAACCTTTGCACATTCAGAAAACAATTTTCCTTCAAGAGGTTGCACAACAAATTTATCTTCCAACAGTGCGATCATTCTTAAAATTGTACACCACAATGCCAATTTCAAAGTTGAGTGCTTTTATGGAAACGGACATTGGAGCTTTGTCAGAATGTTTGTTGTGCTTCAAGCATAAAATGCACAACATTGTCTGGACCAAAGGAATCAGTTCTCTCGACGGAGAGTTTCAAGCTGGATCCGAGGTACATTTATTATTATTTTTGTCATTTTTTTTATTCCATAATTATTTTAGTAATCACCATAATTGTACACTTTTACACTTTTTAAAAATAATTTACTTTTCAAATTTTAGGTTGATTTTTATATCGACAAAGATATGGTTCATATCGCGGACACCAAAGTTGGCCGCCGTTATGGAGACTATTTTATTCGTCATATACACATTATGGAAGAATTACATCGCGCTCTAAAAGTGCTTAAATTTTAATTGACCGTCTTTGATAATATTTATTCATCTACTATTGCTAGATTGTGATTTACATTTTGGAAGAACAACTACATAAAATAGTAATTATTCTGTTTTGTATAATCATGAATCGAAAAAAATCATTCATTGACACTGTGAAAAAAAGATTCTGCTCATTGATATCGCTTCAACCAAAACATGTAGCTGTTATGACTTTGTTCATTCAGAAGTTCGTATGTAAGATGGTGGGAGATAAAAAAAGAAGAGAAGCCAGAATAATATTGTATTAAAATGTAAGTTTTTTTCGTTATAAAAATAAAAATGATTGATTTCATCAAAAAGAATATTACATGGGTACTTAGTTCCTTTTCTTTAATGTTCATGTAATTTAATGGCCCTTCCAAAGGGACCTGTGTTGAAATGTATAGATTTTGAGTTTATTGCACTCAAAAAAAACTATTACTCATTCATAAAAAGAATCACAGTCTCGTTTTTTCCATCACTCCAAATTTCTTCACCAACTTGTTACAACGGTTGTAATTTCACATATTGTTTTTTTATCCCAGTCTCTCTCACTGGGTGTGTGTACTTGTTTGTTTGTGATGATGACAAAACGTAATGCATGAAAAAAATGTAGGGCATACATGGAATTCATGAATTGTGTTTAGAATTGTAAATGAAGGAAGAGAGAGAGAGAGATGGAAAGTAGAAGGTGGAATAATATGAGTTTGATATCCCGTGTAATTTTCCAAGTTTATTTGGGTACAAAAAACTGTTCAAGATTGTGTGTGTGTGAAACTTTGAGGGGTTATGTGTGACTATTCGTCTATACAAGGCTGTATAGGTACATATATTATAATATTTGTATGTAGTTTGACAAAGTTTCTGTCGACTCAAAACCTTTCTTAATATCTCAACTCTTCAACCTGTGAACGAGAGAGAGAGAGAAAGTACTGTACTATAAAATACGGACAGAAAAATGGACTATATGTCCATCGTCCATACTTAGGAAAAGAAAGACGAGAGGAGAAAGAGAAAAGAGAAAGTTCCAAGGTGAACAAAGTATCACAGATCTCAACTTTTGCGCTACATTACTCTCAGAATCAACATTTTTTTTTTCTCCAAAATTGTGCCTCTCTGTTTTTATCTTTATAAGCGTCTAGTGATATCTTTATACATGGTTTTTTTATATAGTTTATTTTTATATTATTACATCTCTATTAATATATAGGCAGGTCCCCTTCACTCACCCAATTTTGTATACACAACACAAACCACGAAAAGTTAGTAGACAAAAAAGAAATTCAACTTTTACACTGTAAAAGGACTCATTGAAAGACTGTATGGACGTGTGTGTGTCACCCCTTTAGATTCGATATTATTGAATTGTACCTACTCCTCGTACTCTTCATATTGTTTGAACACTATTCCCCATTCCCTCAACTCTCTTTTTTATGAACCAAGCATAAGGCGTATTTGTATAGAAATCCAGAATTTTTTTTACCAGTGTAACTGGAGCAGTGACATGTCTTACCCCTATCGTCTTAACTTTCACTCCTTCTCAAACTATACAAGTAATTTAATGCTTTTCTTTATATATGGAGAGAGAGAGAGAGAAAGTATGTACAAAAGAAAGGGCTATTTGTACTCATATAAAGAGATTCCACTTCAAGTATTTTCAGAACGAGAGGATGAGACACCTAACCTATAATCCTCGCCATCCCCATCATAAACTTTGTCTCAATGACCAAGAAATAAAAGAGTCTCTACATTTGGACCAGGAGTCTCAATCGTTTTGTTGGAACGTGTGTGTATGTGTAGTCTGTATCTGTATGTATCTTTTTTTTCTTGTTGAACTTTCAAACTTTATCCATCATTTTGTAGCTGATATATATGAACGAAACAAGAATTTCACTTTCTCTCTCGTTTCTTTTTTCAATAAAAAATATTAAGTTTTATTGATTTTCTTTCCCTTTTCTTTTTTTTCTTTTGTTTCTCCAACCCTCCTACATCCCATTCATCTTGTTATGAACGGGCATACAAAATGAAATTCCATTTGTAACTTTATTTATTAGTTGACTTTTTTTTTATTCAACACTCCCCCTCAATCTTCATTTGTTTAGTTTTTCTTTTGTACAGGTAAATTGAAAAGGTAGAAATGTTGACTAGGCTTTATTTGAAATGTACTTATGCTGTCAACAGGTGACAAGACAATTGAGAATTTATTTCATTTGAAATTAAATCAGCATAAATTAACTTTACGTAATTTTATTTATCTTTGGGACAATTTTTAATTAATCAATCAAAATCAGTCTAATTTTTATTATTCTACGAATTCATCATGACTTTACCACATCCACAGTAAAAAAAGGATTTGGCCCAAAATTCAAGAAGTATTTATTAGACAGTGAGGACTGACAGTGATAAATTTTTAAAAAGAAATAATGTGTATAAAAATGATGAATCATATTGAAAATGATGATAAAAATTATTCTCTCTCTCTCTATGGAAAAGTCAGTGACTGTAGAAACCCAAGAGAGAGGCTCTAGGAATTAGTGAAAACATGAGAAAATTTTCTTTTTTGGTTAAAAGAAAGTGGGCAGTGGTCTCATAATACATATTATTCCAAGAGAGATGTAATCAAGAGGGAAAAAAATGGAGAGAGAGAGAGAGAGAGAAAGCAGTGAGAGTTTTAGGATTTGACAATGATTGATTGACATTTTGGAGGACGAGTAATTAATAACGTAACATCCTTTTGTTCTTTCGATATTCTAGCATTGTTCTTAAAAGATTATCATCTCATCTTGTTGTAGTCATGAGAGGGAGGGAGAGGGAGGAAAAGAATAGATTAATATGATTATTATATATTTCACCATAATTTTATCTTGCTATATAACTTTTATTTAAAGGTCATTCCAACTGTTTCTTGTAATTGTATTTTATACTATCTCTCTGTACATACATGATGTAAATATGTACATAAATGACTATTATACTCAATACATTATTTCTAAAATGTGGCTTTCTTCATATCAGTCCCACTGTCAGACTTTTAGACTTTTTGTGGGAGAAAGAATAAAAGGAAGAGTTCTTTTATATTGAGCAATACTCTTTAGAGAGCCAGAACTACAAAAGAAATTCCCACTCTTAGTCGTCAATATTTAATATTATTACATTTTGGCCTCTTCAAAGAAGAATATTCCGTCCATACATATACAGAGAGAAACCAAAAAGACTTTCTCCAAAAATATGTACAACTAATAAGACTTTAGCTTTGATTTGAATACAATTTCAACACTATATAATGATACAAAGCAGAGAGGGGGGGGGCAGTTGAAGAGAAAAAAATGTAAAAATTTATGGTTGCTTGGAGTTGATTGTAACGTGAAGGAAAGTTAAATTGTATTGCAGAATGTAATGGGACCCTTGGGAGAAATCCACAATTACGGACCTACTAATCTAACTTGTGCTCGACTTTGTAACGGATACGCAAGACTAAATAGTAAGACAATCTTTCTTCATTGTTAGGAGTTTGATGTGTAACAACAGACATACAATTGTGTAATATATTATAACATGGTCCATAGTCGACTGTTCATGTGAGAACATGACACAACAGAAAAAAAGAGAAAAAAACAAGAGTTTGCATTCATGTTGACTACCATTACATTCTCTATTATTTTTTCCCTTCCTTTTTTTAGTTTCCTCCCCATCCCATTTTTGTTTGTGTTGCGTGCAAGAATTAATCTCAAGAGAGATTCAATTTATTGTATTGTTGCATGGAACTTGCTGACTGTGTGCTCTCCTACAAATTCCTACAAATTTTTCTTAAGTAGATTACCTCACCTCTCTTGTTTCAAACTCCCATTAATTTTAGTCAATCTACTGATATGCATATACATTTTTAATTGTACCTTATGTACCGTATAACATGAAAACGTCTCTATAATAAAATATTATTTCCTGTCACAAGTCAAGTGTAATCTAACAACGGAAATGATGGATTAATTATTTTAATATTTAACTCGCTCAAAAAATGTTATACAAACTTTTCCTCCTTTTAACAAGAAATTTGGGCTGGACAAAAATTACTTTGAAAGGAAAGGACAAAAATCTTGTAAATGATTGTCAAATTAAAGGGAAGTGACATGAAATGAAGGGATGTGGAATAAATATTTTAAATGGTCTATTGACTTTTTTTTATTGAAATGATTCAGTGACCGTAAAACAACAAGACATTCAATTCTCCTTTTTCCCCAACTTGTTCCATTGCCTTATAAACTTTGTTTTTTTCCAACAAAAGTCAACACAGAAAAAGAAGGAGGGGTAGGTATGAAGGAGAAAATATGTAGAGTATAAAAAATAACTGGAGAAAGTACAAGTAAGAAAAAGAGGAGGTTTTTCTTGGCATTGGCAAACAACAGAGAGAGAGAGAGAGAAAGAGTAGGAGGAGATAATAAAAATCCCAACATACTTTTTACATTCACACCAAGTTCCTTATCCATTCAGGCTTGAATACATTGGGAAGATAGAAGAAACATGAAGATATTCAGGAATTTCTTCTTTTTTCCCTCCTCCTCTTCTCCTCCTTTCAAAAAAAGCTCTTTTCTTTTCTGTTACACAAATTGTCCTCAGCACAATCCAGAATTTCCCCTCCCCCTTCTCTTCCCAAATAAAACTTGGGTTTTTATACAACCAAAGAAGAGATCGAACTCTTCTCAAGCGAATGACGAGTTGGGGATGAGAAGGAGGAGGAGGAGGTGGGGAGTAGACAGAGAAAACGGGAAAATCGGCCATATACACATGCAAATAGACGTTGCAAAAAAAATGAAGAGAAAGTTTTCTCTTATTCTCTCTATTCAATTGAAACGAATGAGAATGAGAGTTCTTTTTTTTGTAAAAAAAACGGGGGGAGAGTTTTTGGTTCCTTCCTTTCTCCTGCCTGTGGACTATTCAATGCTTGAGTTGTTGAGGGAAAGAAATTTTTATATATAAAATCGTACCTTATGTAATATATTTGCCATGATTCTTTCAACAATTTTTATAGACTTTTCATTGAAATACTGTCATGATCAGGGGTAACAGACACTTTTCTTGAAAATGAGCAAGGCAATTACAAAGAGAAAGTGAAAGGAGAGGAGAGAGGTGAATAAAAATGAAGGGGGGAATATTGGCTCTGTCAACAGATTATCTTATATTTCATACCGTGTATAAAGTCACTTTCTTTATAACCCCTCGTATATTTTACATTAAAAATATGAGTCTCAACTTTCTCTTAAATTATTAGAACCATTTCCTAGTATACATAAGTATATCCCTATATGTACATTTTATGTACATACAGGGAGAAAGACACAGTAAATGGAATTTTGAAGAGAAATATGTGCTAATTTCAAAAAAAAACTTGTGAAATGTTCCCAAGCCCCATTCATATTTCTCCCTGTAGTTTTGTACATAAAATGGGAATTGTTAGCCAAGAAAATGGTATTTACAATGGGAAAGAGATATTTGAGAAATTTATCATAAAAAAGATCCACACTTTTTCTCTCTTTTTCAACAAGGAAAATTTATACAGTGTGAAAAATTTACACTGTAAATATAGGAGTAGAGATCTCTAGTAGATAAATTTCAATAAAAAGGTTGTACTAAATTTAAATACACTGTGTAGTTGAATTTATTTTCAAATTAAAACCAACTAATTAGTTTTTGTATACTAAAGAGTATGTACAGTGTAGAGATAGAAAGTAGTTAATATTTTAAAGAAAATTGTCATTTAATAAAATTATTTTGTACATTTTGTAAAAAGAAAAGAAGGAAAGCAAGAAAGATTAAAGAGGGATAATAGTTGCACATAATTTTCACTCAAGTGTGTTGAAACGAGGATGAATATGAGATTTCTTCTTTTTTTTTATTTAAAGGAAACCTGAAGGCATCATTAGAATTGTGTTCAAGTAACTGCTTGGAGGTTCATAAAAAAAGAAGAAAGTGGAACAATGGCATGGAGTTGAGGGAAAAAGAGGAAAAGGAGACTGAGGCTGAAGGCAAATAGGCAGACTTCCTCAATCCTTCAACGTGCATTATGTATAAAATAAGTTGGGGGCACTCACAAGAAGGAAGATAAATGCAGAGCTCTCCTTGTATTCATATGTACCTACAAATCTCTCTCTCTCTCTTTGTGTATGTCATAGACTGTAGAGACTGTATAAAAAGTAAGAGTAAGATAATGGACTGGGGAAAAAGGAGCAGACCATGAGCTTCCAACTAAACGAACTATGATGAGTACACTAACGATTCACCAAAAAAAAACCAACTCTCTCAGCTAGTCAAGTCTCAACATGTATGTTGAGACTTACAGACAAAGTTAAAAAAGTGAGACTAAATCAAAATTTTTAGGAAGCAAAATGTTCACTTTTAACTTGTAAAAGTTAAAATGTATTAACTATCTGTACACATTTTTTATTCTTTTTGCAACCTAACTAAAATATATACAGTCCAGGAAATTTCAATGAGGAGGAGTACGTGTAGTCTGTAGTAATGAAGGAAATTTTGTTTTGAAGGGAAAAATTTGGAGATGGTACATTTTGTCTCGGGATTTTACCAACAATTTTTCCTCCATCAACTTTCTCTACTTTCACTTGCCTCAAAGCCCAGTCTCCCAGTGCTTGGTGTCTCTTGTATTCTTCTCTCGTCTCGACTCGACTCTTCTTGTGCAGCTTTGGGGAAAAGGAGCAACTTTTTCATTCAACTTATGCATTTCAGTCTATTGCGGAATGGGCCACGATAATTTGTTTTACACAAAAATGTTCCTATTTTGGGGAGGATTAAGTCCTTTTCATCTTTTTCTTCTCTCTCTCTTTCTCTCTCTCTTTATGGTAAAGAACTTGGATACTTCAACTCCATTCTTTTGTGTTCACGACTCCCTCCCTCTCTCTCTCTTTCTCCTTGGGCTTTCTCGGTTGGAATCAACAATTTTGATTATTCAAGCATTGAGAATTCTTGAGCATATCAAATAAAAGAAAGAATAATAATCGTCTTTCATTTTAATTACCTCCTTCTACTACACATAATCACAGACCAGCCTGACGCCCATCTTTTGATAGACGTCAAAAATCAATACTAAAATAATTAACTCAATATACATGTACTCTCTACTCTACTCTACAGGGTGTCCCACAATCTTTGATCTTATTCTTACAGTCTTAAAGTCTCAGAGAAAATTAGAAGAGCAAATATTATTTCACACCCTGTACAAAACAAGAGGAAATTAAAGTGTATATCCAGTACCTTTAGAACTAGAAATTTTTATCATAATAATCATAAAAAAAAATTTCAGCCATTTTTTTAAATGTACAGAATTCTCAGTTTATAATGAAAATAGCTGATTTTTTAAAAAGATTTTATTTTCTGAGAGAGAGAGAAATGTTGAAACTAAATGTTAAGAAAATTGCTGACGGGCATGAGGGAAGCCTCAAAATAATTTTACAGTTGCCTTCCTTCCCAGTTCCGTTTTATTTTGCTGTATATAAATTACAGTCAACAACTCTGTTTCCTCATAGTCATGTATCCATTTATTATGTACAATAGATGTATGAAGTAACTTTCTATAAATCTTTTGTTTTCACTTTACTTTCTCTATTTAAATGAAGACTCTTTTTTTGTACATGTACACTTGAGATAGTCAACTGGCATGTCAATTTTGTGTTACCATTTAAAAAAAGTGGGCTTGTTAACATTCTAATGTCTTTTCCATTTCTTCTCTGTACCCAAAATGACCAGAAAATGACGCGAAATCTTGACTAACAAAAATCTTTTGTCTCTTAAAATGCTTTCTCTCTCTCAATGGGGTTAAATACCTTCTGTCTAGATTTTAATAAAAAGGTTACTCATGGTCATACACAGTATCAGAGATATGATAAAATGGGAGTGTATTTTAATGTAAAATTATGAAAATGAAAGCTGATTCATTTTTTTGTACAATAATTTCATAAATATTACTCAGAGTACGAGTATCACTGCCAAAATAATTTTTTGATTTCAAGGTCTATCAACTCAATAAATTCCATTTTATTGTACAAGTCTTTCAAGTCTAAAAAAAGAGAGACAGATTTTTGGCAAGTGAATGTAGAATGTGCTTGTAGAGAATAGGAAATAAATTGAATTTTTATATGCACTTTCTTGTATATCTTGTGTAATGCACTCTAAAAAATTACAAGACTGTGGCCAATGCAATGTCATGAACATAATTTGATGACTAAAAAAAAGATTTGTCATTTATCATTAACCTGACTACTTTATAAATTATTAGCAAGTGGTCAAAATACACAAAATTTTTCAACTTGTCTCTCTCTCTCTCTCTCTTAAATCAAGACAAATTTATGGATAATATTCAAGAAAAATGATGAAAAGATGAGCCGGTTGGATTCATCATAAAATTTACAACTTTCTTCTTAAAAAACAAGAAACTCTACAGTTCACATAAGAAGGAAAGAGTGTACATCCTTGACTAGAACAAGCTCAGTGGACATGACTGACGATGAGTCAGCACAAATTGAAAAGTATAATATAAAATTTGATCTTGAGTAATGTAAAAAAGAAGAAGAAGAATATAAAAATCATTTTTCTTGAACAGAGTTAAGGAAAAAGAAAGTAACAAAAAGTGAAAATATCAAAAAAATACACAAGTTTCAGTTCAAGGGCACTTGAATATAAATTAGAATTGGTGTGTTCTCCTATGTTCCATCTAAAATACTGATAAAACATAATTCTTTCAAGGGGACTTCATTTTCCATATAAACTCAAGTTTTTTTTTACTTTACCACTATAAAAAATTGTTATTTTCATAACAATCAAATTTTTTCCCTTTCTACTAAAAGATTTATATTTTTTATCCAATTTAACGCTCATATTTTTATTTTCTCCGTTTGAAATTCAAAATGGAAATAAATCATTTCAAAAATATTTTCTCTTAAAATTGAAAATATCTAAAAATACACCTTTCTATTGTACATTTGTGTATACATTCAAATAATTGAATAGACTCAACCATTAAAAGACAAACACAGTAGAATAATAATGGAATTGATTTTACTCAATTAAAAAGAATACACATTGTCTCCCAAAGGTACGCCCTCCCAAAATTCTCCATGGAGAAAGGACAAAGGAATGGAAGACGGAGAAGGGTGAAAGTCAACTGCGTAAGGGTCAATAAAGGGAATGGAAAATAGCGTTAAAATTTCAATTAAAATGACGATATGATGATTCTTCAGCTGTTACAACTCTACACATTCCAAATCTAAAATGGTACAGTCAAGTGTACATATATATACACAATGCGTCCTTCAATTCGCCAAACTCCAACTTAATTATCCAACAGACAAATAAAGTTTGCAAACGATGAGAGGGGAATCAACTAACATGCAAGAAGGAAAGTAAATGTACTACAGAGAGAGAGGGAGAGAAAGTACATATTGTAACATGGTTATACCAAATATTACACTGTAGCAGCTGGTTACAAGCCGAGTCCTAATTGTAAAATATGGTGGCAAACACATTCAGCATGTTCAACTAGAAAGTAGACTAGATGGTAGACACCGTTTGAGAACATGCATTTGACTTCATGAATAGAATCCATAATTTTACTCTCCCTTGTCTTCATCCCTAAATAACTTGGCACATATCTCTCTCTCTCTCTCTCTCTCTCTCTATACAGAAATTATAGTTAGTAGGTTGTGATGTTCCTCTTGTTTTCAACACAAGAAATGGCACAATTTATATTTATATACATTTATATACGATGTACTTTTATAATAAGATAAACAGTTAGGGGTTTACACTTGTAATGCTAATCTTGCACAAGTATCCCAAAAGTTAAAGGAATATCCCATGCATTACTATTCAGTACTTTCTCTGTATATGTACATAATCAAGACTTTATGTACAACTAAAGCTTTTCCCAGTTTAAAAAGGATTCCTTTTTTGTGATTGTGTAACTAAAATTGCCATATGTTTTCTTTTTCGCAACTCGTCTTCTATCTCTCTCTACATTCTACGTTTTACAAGTACAGATATATAGACCCCCTTGTTATTATTACACATGAAAATTTACTGGATTTTACATCCTCATATCCACAGGGACACTGTAGAGCTAAAATACCGTATTTCCTTTTAATAGTACATCCGTGTCCAATTCCAAAATCAGAGTCTGGAGGGGCTTATTTTCGAGATCGTAAGTTCTATAAGTGTACAATAAAAGGACCAAATATAAAATTGACCTGTATAGAGTACCCTTGTGGGTTGTTAAATAACGGAATTTCTATTAGATAAAATACGGTATATGGAATATATTAGTTTTTTTCCTTTTAAATTATTGCCTCAAGGAACTCTTTCCCTTTTCCTTGGTTTTCTCTCATGTAAAATGAAAGTTGCACACCTTAGCTTAAAGATGTATCATTTCACCTGACAAACTTGTCTCAACTTTGATATAAATTCCAATTTGAAAATTATGTGTAATAGTACTAACTTACTTTAAGAAAAAAAACTAGTTTGGAATGCCTAATGTGTCGTCATTAGTGTAGATATTATGTAATGAAAATATATATTGTTTTATATGTCTGTTACTTTTATAAGTTGCCAAAAAAGCAACTCTTTTCTCTCATCTTCGTCATTTATATTAAAACACTGAGAGAGAGAGAGAAAGCTTTGAAATCAAACTAATTTCGTTTACAACTTTACTTTCTATACGGGTTCTTTTATCTAAAGATTTGTATATACAAGTACTACAAATATATATATAAAAGTAGACTCCCATGATGAGGTTTCATCATGCTCTCTTCCATATAAAGATGACTAGGATGAGTTTGGCATGGCAAAAAATTTTTGGACCTACCTCTACATTTTCACATAGTTGGGAATGTACCAAGGGGATTTTTTTTGAGGGAGTTGGGCAGTCCATGAATGTGTACGAATGGGGGGTAGTTAAGTAGAAGAAGTAAATGTAATTCCATGGTCTTAGTGGTTGCTGATTCACCAAGTATAGACTGTATTCATCATCAAAGAAAGCAGACAGAGAAAGAAAAACAATTCCCAAGTCTACGAGTTGACTGTAGAACATGATGCCCATTTTCTCATGTCTAAAAAAACTGAGGGAGTGAATTCATTCAATTCTAGAAAACATTTTATATAAAAAAAATATATTCTCTCTCTTTTTCAACCTTTTCCCTTTAAATCCTCCAGTCAACCAACTTAGACTTTTCCCATGTTGAGACAATCTTAAGCTTTGAAAGTGAATGAAGATTGTGTACACTGTAGGATGAACTACGTATTAAATATGTTGGATGTAGAAATCTTGGCATAAAAAACAGGATATTTAAATAGCAAAAAGTTGGAATTATTTTTGTACACTCTGTATCTGTAAAAGTAAGGTTAGAAAACTGTGCATAAATAAATCCGCTTTCTCCTTTCTCTTCATTAAATGAAAAGGGAGGCTTGAATTCCAGGAGATTAAACTCCCCCCTCTTTTCTATTGTAGAGTAAATGAATTATTTTGTACATGTATAATATACATGAATTTGTTTTCATAAGGATCATCTGAGCAAGGCCAAGAGATTTATACAGAAAAATGGGGGAAATAAAGATGGTGAAAGTAGAGAAGAGAAAAAAAATCCGTCCATTCAATTACTTTCTCATTCATATTTGTTTCAACTCTATTTCCTCCATAGATGAATAGAAAAAAGGGATAAAAATAAAAAAAGAAGAAAGTCTATGTATAATGAGAGCTGGGAAAAAATAGACATTAATTTTTCTTCACTAAAAGACTAGTAAAGTTGAATCTCTGAAACTTTTACTTAGAAATGGAATAGGGGGTTTAATATTTAATTTGATGAATTAATATTAAATGTATAATAAAAATGTGGAACAGATCATCATCATATTTTTTTTGTAATATTTATTTCAGAATTTATCATTGTACTGGCACATTATTATTATTTCAATTTTCATTCAATAGCATTACACTATAATATCTGTAGATTAGAGTGAAAGTAAAACTTTCTCTTTTTCTTTTGATACTCTCATCACATTGTACAATATTATTTAATAAATTAATCAAAAACTTTTTTTTTGTGATTTAATTTTAAGCAAGCTCCTCTGAGTTATTTTTCTCTTTTTATTTGTATGAGTACAGATATTTCCAATTAAATTTAATAAATGATATTTTATCAAATAAAATAAATTAAAGTGAGTTTCCTTTTTTTAAATAGTGGCTGTAAAATAATAATTTTTTAAAATGATCACATAAATTGTAAACAGGTCATTTCAATTAATTCATTCATTATTTTTTTCAATACACTGCACAGCATGGATTGAATGGAAGGTACATTTAAATTGAGATTTGAGTGGAAATAAAATTCCTCTAGAAACTATTTTTAATTATTATTTTTATTTATTATTTAATATATATATTTACATTACATTAATAACAATTACAACAATTTAATTTATCACACAATATACAATAATATATTACAATATATATATATATGTATTTTATTATATATTAATTTAATGATCAAAACATACAATTCCTTGTTACATGTATGTGTAGTTTAACAATAATTAATATATAATTTTATTTTTTCAAACTAAATAATACAATTTATTAGCTCTCATCATTAAAACTTTACCAGAAAGTATGAACAATTTGTCTGTAGCCTTCATTTAATTGTGATTGGATAAAAAGGAAAGAAAGAGAGGGGGAGGGTGGGGTGTGATTTAATTTACTTTGGAATGAATTTACTGATTTGGACAAAAGGAAAAAAAAACCTCTCACAATAATTGCGCTATGTGTTAACCTCTTGTTTCCTCAATATAATTTAGTAGTAATACTTTTTTTTGTGTACTTGACAGGTCTCTCTCCTTGAAATAGACTTTTACTTGTTGACACTACAAGTGGTGGGGAGAGCATTCTTCTTTCTGGTCATTACAGGACTTTCTTCAACGACAGAGAGAGCTCCTTTTGTTGCGACGGGAGAGGATCTTGGAGGACGACTAGTTGATTTTTGTTGCTGTTTACTCGCCACAGACTCTGTATTATTGTCCGTGATTCCCTTCGTCGTGAAGGACGGCCCATCAATTTGTGTTGAAGATTGAGTTAACCTCATGTTAGACTCTGAAGAGGTGCTCATTAATAGATTTGTTAGTTTCTCTGAAGGAGGTGAATTTATTTCTATTGACTCGGACTCCAAACTTGGAGCTTTTCGAAAAGAGGATCTTGTAAGGGGGGTGTGTGGATTCTGTCCCTGCCAACAATTTAATTACATGAGCTTTCTCCTCAATCATCATCATTAAAAAGTAACAAACATGTAATTTGTGGTCTCTAATCATTATTTGCTATTTAACAAAAGATGTGAAATATTTTATGCATTTATTGATATTCTAATGACTAATTTTATTATAAAAGAAAGTTTTAAATAATAAAAATCTCAAATTGCCTCACCTGATCTAAACTAAATTGACGACGAAGTCCTTTGGCTGTAGACGGTGGTCGACCATTTAGTAATTGATGTGCCACCTTTGTTTATTTTATGGGTCGTTAGTTACTTATTTGATATGATATTTACCTGTTAATTTAACATGTAAAAAAAAGTTTTTTTGTCACCTGTTCAGCAGGAGAAAGTGATCGTAGATTTTCTCCACTTAAAACTGCATACGTTGGTGCAGGCTTAGGAAGCTCTAAGCGGGGTTGGCTCGAATTGAGATCAAGGGAATTTGATGGAGTTGTCAATGGTTTTTTAACTACTCTTGGCTCACATTCATCACCTGGCATTTTACCTGTCCTACCATATATTATCGCTTTTTCGTCCAGTCTACAATATTTAAATTAAATTTAGTTAACCTTCTAAATTCTTCTACAATATTCTAAACTTTAAATTTAATTCAATTACCCATGACTTTCACTATTGGTAGCAAAAACAGAAAGATTTTTTACACTTAATATTGTAATTATGCCAGTAAAATAATAAATTAAACTGTAACGTACTTTAGTCCTGGTGGAGTTGGCAGTTCCTTATCAAATCCTTCTTTACCCAATAGCCAATATGTAGGCATTTGTCCTTTGCCTTTAATATTAGTCATACCCCTAAACAAAAATTATTTTGATATAATTTTTGAAACTCAAAAACGAGTTGGAATTATAAAATTCCAAGAATTCTTATTATAATTTCTAAAAATTAGATTACTCCATTTACCTGTATTGTATCACGTATCCTCCAGCATTGTCTAATTTTGCTTTAGTTTCTCCGGAGATATGAATACGCCAAGCGGACCCTAGTCAAACAAAAATGAGAAAAAAATGTCTACATTCAAAGACTGAACATCCTCTACAATTAATTTTGCAAAATAATTATATTTGAAAACTATTTATAAACGGTACAGCCATAAAATTTCATACAGTCAACGTAATGATGTAGTCTAGAAGGATGACATGACCTCATTAATCTCATTATTAGAAACAATATCTATGCAAGAACAAATGCATCATCTATTTTGTACCAACCGCATAGCTTAAGAGAAACCTTTCTCTCTCTCTTCCTGTAAAAGATGCTTTTGTCTACTAATGGAAACAGTAGGATGCCATTGAGAGCGGAAATCATTTTGTCTCTTTTACTTTGTCTCCTCTTTTCAGTCACATGAAAGAGACTTGAACTGTACTCACTCATGTCGTACCTTAAAAAATTTCAAACAAAGAAAGAGAGAGAGAATATTTTTACCTGTTGATTCCATACGAGAAGCTGTATTGACTGTGTCACCAAATAAACAGTAGCGTGGCATCGTCAAACCTTTTTGAATAAAATACAATTTTCAGACACAATAATTCTCAATATTTTTAGTCTACTAATTTTAATCTTATTTCCTAAATTAAATCCAAAAATAAATTTAAATTAAACTTACCAACCACTCCGGCACAGCATGGACCTGAAAATATAAAAAAACATTTTTAATTTATTATTATAAATTTTTATTTTTAAAAAAATGATTTTTTCTGCTAACCAGTATGCAAGCCGATTCTCAGTCTTAAAGGAGTGAAAGGTAGATGACGGATCCAAAACTTTCCACTTTGATACAGTAAGTCAAGAGCCATTGTAGCAATTTGATCCGCATGATCATGAGACCATATCGGAGCTCCTCCAACCACCATATAAGCATCTCCAATCGTCTCAACCTGTAGTTTTTATTATATAACAATAGAACATAAAAATTGAGTAAAAATAAAATGAAAAATGACACCCTCTCCCTCAGGTAATCCTTTGAGAGATTCAATATGATAAAAAAATTCTTTTTTTATATAAAAAGTAAAATACTAAATAAAAATAATGTTTCTCATAAATTTTTCAAATGATTACTTTCTCTAAAAAAAAGTAATATCTCTTTTATTATTGTAGTCACATCCACGGTTAATTTAATTCAATTTTATTTTACTCTGGCTACTTCTATTGTATAAATACATATCCACGAAACAAGATTTATTTTTATTGGCGTTGGTGAGAAAGCAATTTATTTTCTCCATTTCTATTTCATTTCATAAATCCAGTAGATGACCATTTAATATAAAATTGAGAATGACTTTGTAAAAAGAGAAAAAAATAATTTTTTTGTTGTTATTTTACCTTGTATACATTGTAGTCATTGATGGTGGCATCAAAGCACGTGTAGAGATCATTGAGCAAGTCGACAACCTCGAAGGGGGTAGAATATGCCGAAATGGTTGTAAAGCCAACAATATCAGAGAAATAAATTGTAACTTCTGAGAATTCCTCCGGGTCAACTGGCAATCCAAGTTTCAGCTTCTCAGCCACCGTACTTTACACACACACATAAAAAACCAAACACTTACTTATGTATGTACATACAAATATATACATGGGCAAAAAGAGGAGGATCGATAACTTTATTAAAATATACGTAGGCCACAGTACTTATACTTTTTTTTGCTTTCAACTTTTATACAGATATCTCTCTCTCTCTCTCTAGTCTCCAGTTGTAGAATATCAAGATCAAGGACCATGACCGGAATTAAACTATCCAAAACTTTCTTTTCTTTTTTTTACTCACTCTGCCACATTCCCATATCTGTCCTAATCTAATTTTAAATTGCCTTTTATATGTACACTCCCTTCTATAATGTAAAAAGGGTCTATCTACTCTTACACGGATTAAAAGAATTTCATTCGGAGACGCACCAAGCATGCAACTTGTACATTAAGGAGCGTCAAAAAATGTGCTACTCAGCACAAAAAAATGAATCGTCGTAGTGTGAGAAGAATGTTCAAGATTTGGTCCAATGATCTTATCTTTTTTTACACATAAAAAGAGAGAGAGAGAGACAGAGAGAGAGAGAGGGAGAAAGCATATGTGGGTCTACACATTTTTAGAGGAATGTAATAAAGGAATATGTTACGAAGAGAAAGTCGTTCTCCTTGCCTTACCTTGGTAACATGCGATTAAGCAGCTATGTGGGGAAAGAGAGAGAAAAAAGAATTAATTATTATTAAAATTATCATTATATTACTGACATGACTGAGAACCATAGTTGTTTTTTTTGGTAAAAATGTGGGTATAAAATTGGAGTTTTCTTTTGAATTTAAATTATATTTATTTTAATTATAAAATTCCTCTCTACTCTACCTGTTCAGTCTTCTTCTTCTCCAAGTCCAACTGCTCTGTTCTCTCACGAATTAATTCTTCCAAATTATTGCTATACTTTTCTAACATTTGGAACATTGTGTCTACAATATTTGCTTTCCTGTAAAAATAAAAAAACATATAGATAAAACATGAGACATAATTATGGAGACATTTTCACATTTATAAAATGTTTGTAAACCATGTTCATTTAAGTTGGTTTACAACTAATTATATTATAATTTATATGCGAGTTACATGTATAAAATTTGTAACTAGTAAAAAAGTGGATGTGGGAGAAAGTTTACAAAGAGAAAGTATAAAGTGACTTTTCTCTCTTTTTTGGGAAACATGAGCTTCTACTCATTTTAAATTATCATCAATTAGAGTAAGAGTGACGTAAGTAACATACGTCATTTTGTGACCCTCATGTTAGTACATATTAGAATATTTATCATGTAAAAGAGAGAGAGAGAGAAAGTTCTACAAAGAAAGTATTTTCAGAAAAAAACTTATTTTCTACATATAACATTTCAATTTTCAAAAAAAAATATATGTAAAATCCTGCAAGCAACATGATAACAAAGTCAAAGTTAAGTCTGTGAGAAATGAGGGCTTTCAAAAACATAAGTTTCAACAAAATTACTCTATAAAAAAATCAAGTCTATAGTCTAGACTGTCTTTAATTTAATATACAGATAGTTGAAAAATTTCAATTAACCTGGAGATTCAACAAGATAAAAAACTTAAAACATTTTTCACAAGAAGGAATTTTTTTTGCAGATTTATTGACGACAGATAATTTTTAAAAAAAATAATTGAGATTAATTGAAAAAAATAGGAGAAAGTAACACTTGAGACAAAACCCAAGTGAAAGAATGATTAGAGAAAGGAGAGAGAGACAAACCTGCCATGATTGAGTGTTTTGAAGAGGTCATGGATAACCATAAAATCCGGTCGCATTTCTGGAGATTCCGCCCAGCACTGTCTCATAATATTAATGGCTTCGGGTGGAGCTGCTCCTTTGGAGACAGAGGGTCTAATCAGAGGAGGCGGGTGCTTAACTTTCTCCAGAATCTCTATAATACATAGTAAAAACAAACAATAGAACAATATCCATACAAAGCTTGTTTCTCTCTCTCTCTCTCTCTCTCTTTCTTTGTCAAGAGAGAGAGAGAGAGAGAAAGAGAAAGTAAGGGAAATTCAAGTTAACCAACTGGCAAAGTGAATAAGAAGAATTAGAGCACAATGGAAATAATTTCTCCCGTCTCCAGTCCTCCATTTCTCAGCCTGCATAGAGAGACTCTTCGTCCATTGGACGAATTACTATTATTTGACAAAACTTATTTTACTACAAGTTGTCTTAATGAGGACAAATACTCTATAGTCAAACTCATTTCTATCTCTCTCTGCCCTTATTAGTCATCAATTCCCTCATCCTTGTCCTCCTAACGTCGCAAAAAGAGACATTACATGGAGAATATTGAAAATATTTTTGGGAACTCGCCTCTTCTTCTTGTATATGTACACACAGTCAGAGAGAGAGATTAGATGTTGAGCCAAAAACAAGCTTATTAAAATCATCAAAAGTATAGAAGTCCAGATTAGGATAAAACTCTTAGTTTTCCCCTCTCTCTCTCGCTTTCGCTATGTACATAAATATAAACCAAACCTCAAAAGCCCTATCAAGAGTGACAAAACTTTTGTACATGCTCAAAACTTGAGAAAGTTTTTGGGGGCCCCCAAAAGTTTCAAATTTCAACATCCAATTCATTTTACTCTCCGACATGCTAATATTGTACACTTACGCAGAGAGAGAGAGAGCGAAACATTCCAATTGAATGTTCCATATAAATTTTGACAACAAATCTTTGCAACATTTCAATAGTTGAAATTATAACTGTGAAACTGTAATAAATTTTGTGTCTCTTTTAGCTTGTGGCACATTTGTAAAATTACACACTAATGTACATAAGTAATTAGACTTACCTTCTGGAGTAAGTGTGAGCATACAATAGGGTTCTCCCCGAACCAAGACTTCTTGCATTAAAATGGCAAAACTGAACACATCACCCGCCTGCGTCCCTTGATTACGTGAGGACTCATCTCTCAGTAGTTCAGGGGCTGTCCAAAGTAATTCTGAAGGGAGAAAGTAAATTTTGTTTAAAATTACTAAATTACCCTCAAAATTACCTTTAATCATTTACACTTGAGAAAATTTTAACTTGTTATTCAACTTTACTAATTCTAAATTCATTTAATTACTTTAACTTTACTCTCTGTACAAAATCTACGTCCAAAAATGGTTCATTTTATGAGCAAATCAAATTTAATGCATGGCAAGAACATGTAAAATTTACAAAACTGTATTTAAATCACAAGAGTGGATATTTCAATATTTAAATACATTTTTTTATGTAAAAATCTTTTGTTTTATCTGCACATGAACAATTTTTTTAGGCCTTTTCTGAAAAAATGAATTATTGCTCAACTTGAGTAATATATCAGTACAATCCCTGCAGTCTGCAGTATAAGTTGACAGTAAATTAAGTTAGCTCTTTAGTTTCATGCTGTTCTGGCATATATTATACATGTAGGTTATTATGTGGAGTAAAAATTACAGAATTTTTTTTATTAGTGTGAATTGATTCCAAGGAAATGTGATTCAGCAAAACAAAATCTCTTCATTGTAATGTATATAAATGTAATATCAAGAGATTCTGAGAAGAATGATGTTATCACGTAATTAATGGCCATATGCCATAGAAAAGAAAGGAAAAGAAAGTAAATTGAATGGCTCTAGTGAACTGAGCTAACGATTATGGATTAATTCTAATGCAACTATAGAATATGTACATATTTGAGAGAGAGTACAAAATGGGAGGAATTACCCTTGGCTGATTTCGGAGGGACGGTCAAGCCTTGGGTTTGGTAGAGAGCTAGAGAAATAAACAAGAAAGGCACCACACAAAAAAAATAATATATAAATCATCAAATGGAGCAAAATGAAAGTATAATTCACTTTTTTTCTCTAATCTCTTAGAATCTTAGAAAAAAAAAGATTTTTACTCAACATCATCAATAATTAATCATGTTCAAAATACTATAGTCTATAGTACCTACACTGTACAGTATTAAATATGAAAAATACAAAAAAAATTACCCGGAAGTCCATAATCCGTAATCTTGAGAACCCATCGAGCATCCACTACACAATTGAAAGAATTCAGACCGCCATGGACACGAACTAAACTGGAATGTAGATACCTCATCCCCTACAAAATATAAGAGAGAGAGACAGAGAGAGAAAAAAGAGAAAGAATATAAAATATTCCATTAAAATCTAGACATGATAACAACTTTTGCCAAATAATACACAAAAAAATGTCAAAAAAGTATGAGAGAGAGAAAGTAACAGAATATTGAAGGAAATGAAAGGATGGAAAGGAAGATAAAGAGAAAAGTTGAATTTTTATCTCATACAGACTACATCTGGGGAAAAGCAGAAGAAAGCAAGAGAGAGAAACTGTATAATATAATACTATTTTAGAATTTTATTCCATATGTCATTCCTTCTGTCCATCTTTCTACTCATGGGAGCAAAAGGTTATACAGAGAGAGAGAGAGAGAGAGATGAAAGTGAAAGAATTCATGGGAGAAGTAGACCAAAAAAGAAGAAGAGCAAAGGGAATATGAGGGATAAAGTTGGAGTAAGAAGCAGCTTGTGTGGATTCAAAGTTAAAAGAGAGAGAGATGAATACTCCATAGGAAGGAAGACGCCTTGAAGCATGTCTTATCTATCATCTCATTACATTCATTTCCCAATATCAGCACACCAAGTGCCTACGTCTTCACTCTGGCGACTCAACTGTACCAGCTTTTTCTCCGCGGTGATTCTTTCAAGCTACAAAAAGAGAGAGACTAAGAAAAACCAGCCCACACCGCCATTTAACTACTTGATCTGTACATACATTAATATATATATATGTATGTGGCATGTGCTCCTCTCAAATGAATTTCACTCATGACTGACTACCAAGAAGTGGAAAAGCTCAATCATAAAAATACGCATGATATAATATAATACAATTATATTTGACAAATTGAAAATTATCAAAAAAAAAATTTCCATGTCATTTCCCTTCCTCAACACAAGAAAAAGAGTAAAAGTGAAAGCAGAGAAGGGGAAGGAAGACGAGGAAATAAAAATGATTTGCCGTTTTTACTTTCTTCCAACATTCATCAAAAAATGATGAATTATTGAGTGTCATGCTCTTATCAAATTAGTATTAAGACAAAAAAGAAGAATCAAGTTTATCTATGGAATTTCAAATTTCCTTTCATTTTATTCTACCCTCCTTAAAAAAATTAAGTTTTGATTGATTGAATTTAAAAATTGTCTTTGAATAATAATTACATTTATCTTGAGTATTAACTTTAACCAAAAAAGACAAATGGGGGTAAGAAATTTAATGTTGTGTCTAGTACCTATGTGTATGTGTCTGTATTGAATTATCTAGACATTTTTTGATCTTTTGTTACAAGATTTATTTCAAGTCTTTTCTAAAGCTCTCATAGCCAATACATGGAATGAAATCCCTTCCAAAATCCTGAACCCTTTGCTTACAGACCATGAAATTTGTCTTCCAGCTCTTTGAACAATGCAATGAGGAGGAGGAGGGGGAAGATAAGAAGCTTTAATTCCCACATTGACTCAATGAATATTCATTTGAGATAATAAATGTTATAGAATGCTAATTCAATAAATTGAGAGAGAAACCATGTCCATGTTGGCCATATTGAGTTGACAAAATAGAGGAGAAACATTTAAAACTGTCGTTAACTCGACTCTCTGTACACATTTAAGTTTCAAATGTTGACAAAATCTCACACAACACAATCCTCATATCTCTAATCTCATTATTAGGAGCATGTACCCCTATAGAGAGAGAGGGGCCCACAGTAAACAAAATTATTGTTCATCAGCCCTTATCCAGACACATTAGAGGGTGTGTTGCCAATTTTGGAATTAAATTTAAATATTTAATTCATCCTCTTGTTACAAGCTTTGTCCACAATTTTATGCAGATTATTCCTAATACATGTAAGACTCCAATGTTTAATTGTACTTTCTCCTGGAATTTATATCGAATCATGACAGTCACTTTGAACTTTTATTTATTTTTTTAAACACCAAAATCTGGAAGAGGGCTAATAGACAAACATTTCAATTTGTTGTTTTTTACAAGAATTTTTTAGAGGCAGTCATTATTTTATTAGATTGGGTTGGGAAATTGTGGGTGAATTTTAGTGGTGGAGAAATTAAAAGGAGGAGGATTTTGCATGGGATATTTGTGCAAAGTAGTAATAAAAGATGAAAAGTTTTTTTTTTTTAAAAAAAAGAAGCTTAAAGACTAATGATTTTCAAGCTCTGACACTCAATGCCTTTCAAACTAATTTTCTAACGTTCTACTTACCCGGACCAAATCAGTTAGTAGAGAAAGTTTGAAGGCCCAGTCAAGTTTAATATCACTTTGTTTGATGATGTCATGCAAAGAGCCTCGACTGCAAAACTCCCAAACTAATGCTGGCGTCGGCTCCGTCAAACAACCGAGCATGGCCACCAAATTTTCATGCCGTAATCCATGTAACTAAAATGAAAGAAAGAGAGAGAAATATTAATTAAAGATATTATACAAAACAACCATTTTAATTATTATTTTCAACCATGTCAGTACAATTTAATTACAATTCCATTAATATTTTACATATTACACAAACTCTTCCTTATTTTATGTAAATAAACCAAAAAAGCTGAAATTTACATTGTCTTTTTAATTTAAATTTTAGACAGTGGTAGTTTTTTTTAAATAATTAAATAATTTTGGTTTTGCAATTGACAAAAATGAACAAAAGCAATTCAAAAAATTATACACATTTTATGTTACAAATTTTAGTCTCTTTTTTAAAAAAAATTCTGCATATTTTATTTTCAACCATTTTAATAAAAATAATGTAGGTAAGTACAGATACTACAAGTAGTAAAAAAACTTTGCACACTTTCTCTTTCCATCGTTCCAACAAAAAAAAACTCATAACACAAAAAATCTATTTTAGTACACGGGTTACGTGTGTAACCCTGCAATTTAATGCCAATAAACTTTAACTGTCTTTTATTCCAGAAAGAGAAAGTAGCCCCCTCAAAAAAAGGTTACTACTTTTTTTTGGCTGTTGTTTGAATCACATAATATTTTGTACCAAAAAAACAAAAAGAAGGAAGAGTTGAATTCCTCGTGTCTGTATGTAAAAAATGGCAAGTGGTTTTTTGGGGGCTTGAGATATATTGTATAAAATATACATGTGTAATAATATTCCATATAAATAATCAAAAAGAATGATGTATGTAGTACATATGCAGTTAAGAACAAAAAAAGCCCAAAGTTTTAGACATTCTCACCGTCTCTAGAACCGTCATGGCTTTCATCCTGACTTCAAATGACTCAGAAGATACGATTAGTTTTTTCACGTGCACCAAATCTCCCTTAAACAAGAAAAAGAAACAAAATAAACGTTAGGAATGGGCATCTCTCTCTCTTCAACACAATTCAAAACTTTTAGAGAGTCTCTCTCTCTCTCTTCAGAATGAAAACTTGGTGGTTGTAGAAGAAAGGGAATTGTACGTTATAACACAGGAAATCATGTATGAAGTATAATGGAAAGGGCTTTCCCTAGACAGACACAGAGAGAGAGACAGTGAGAGAATGGCCCTCATTAAAATTGTCCTCAAAACCCATAGCGTGCTGTACATCACATTTACCCATTTCCTCTAAAATTACCTTGATCCTCAAACATAATTTTTACCATCGTCTTTTATTTCATGTACTTTAAAAAAAATATTCATACAAAAGCTTCTCCAACTCTCTCAAAAACTTGAAAAAAACTTGAATAATATAAAAGAATAAAAATAATAATGTTTTTTTTTCTCTCTCTCCTCCACATTCTACAACTTTTGACATTTTGTATAAATATCTACACGTTTTTTTCTCACTGCTATCTCTCTCTACATTGACCTCCAGGGGGGTCAAAATGGTGGGTGGAGTAGTTTTACATTGTTCAAATAAATAATGAAAATTGTACCATTTTACAAAACAAAAAAAGTATTGTCATTACATGAAATTGTGTGGGTACTTACAAAAAAACTTTTTATTTACAAAAAAAACAAATAACAATTCATACATTTCTTTAGTCATTTTTTTCTAAAAACTGTCTATCCATCACAAAGACTAAAGACTAGAGGAAATCCCACGCCAGTGAATTAAAAAGACTAAAGAAAATGGCGAAGATATTTAGTTATTAAAGGTAAAGGTACTCGTAGTTATGAATTTATACAGGTATTGTACAATTGATATAATTAAAAAAATAATAATAATTTACCTTATATCTGCCCTGATTCTCCGTGAGAATAATAGGCTCTTGTTTAATATTAGCAGAGCTGGGATTCTTTCTCAAAGTCCCGATAGAGCCTTTGAGTAAATCAGGTTTCATCTCATCATGTCCACGGTGACCTCCGTTATTACTGAAGGGTGAGCGAGAATGCTACAAAGTAATAAAAGACACAAACCAAGATGACATTCTTGTCCATTATCCCCCCACTCCCAGTCACGTCATCAAAACTTTCTCCTACTTTCAATTGTCTTCCTCTTGGCCTTGTCTTGCTGGTTGGCCGAATTAAAAAAAACTTGTGTCCTCCTTTCACTCTAACCTTTATTTCGTAACGAGGAGAGGAGTGTACGAGAGATAGGGGATAGTTAAATACTTTTGATCGACCTTAAAGGTTTCTTTTTTAGAGGTGAGTATGAAAATAATAGAAATTGTCTCAAACTTTTTTTATTTTTTTTTTGTTGAGACTTTCTCTGTCCCATAGTCACACATGAGTCATTATGATAAAGGGAGGGATGATGAGGATTGAGAATCAACGGAATGGAAGACTAACCTTTTTATTATTAGTGTTAGTCGTTTCATTGGTTGCAATGCCTGGACCGAAAATGACATCATTAGACGTCAAAATTATTTTATATGGCCCTTGAGAACGGTGGCGACGGCTAAACTTTCGTCGAGTGGCTGAGCCCCCATACAAAGAATTTTGAACACGGCCTCTATTATTTTCAATCCCCAATTCCGGACACATAAAGAGAGAGAGAGAGAGATTTCAAACATAAATTAGACATGAAAATTTCACGTTATATTTTACATTGGAAAACCTGGGAAAAAAAAGATTTTTTTGAATATTTTCTCAATGGCCCCATTTCCATCTTGTCCTATTAAATTGAATAATCTTTTCTATTAGAAATGCGAGAGCTCACCTTATATAAAATGTGATTGCCACTACAAAGCAGACGATGGCTGTCCCAATGACGACCGCAATGAATATTTGAATCCAGGTAAATATATAGTCATTGCTTATCTCTGTAAAGAATTTTAAGAAAAATCAATTTAACATTTTTAACAGCATTCATTTTCAATATTTCATCAATTTTCTTTTTTAAACAGTTTTTTGAAATATTTCAATCAATATTTACGTAAAAAACCATTAAAAAGATTTTTTGAATTTGATTTGAAAATTGTGAATCATTCGTCATCTATTAAATAGATTCTATTCAATTGACAAGAAAAAAGACGAATCTTTTTTTATTTCATTTTCAAGAATTAAAAGGGGAATCTTAATCTAAAAAAAGTAGAAATGATTAAAAATATGAAAAAAAGCTAAAGAAGAGAAGGAGGGGGGTTAAAGGGAATCAAAACAATTTTATTTTAGTATTGAACATAAAAGACTTTTCAATATAGACACTGTAAGATATAAACTTTGTCTCTCTCAACCGGTCATTTTTGGGGACATAAAATATTTTTTTTTTTATTACTGTACAATTTTTTTATCTTTATAACCATGTGACACTTAAAGAACCAAAGGAAAAGAAAGCGAGAGAGAGAGAGAGAGAGAGAGAGAGAGAAAAGGCGGACAAGGTTGATGGGAGGGACATAAAAATTGAAGAAGACATTAAAGATGGTGATTAAGGACCGACACTTACCGGTCGTTTCGATAGGTTCAGGAAGTCTTGGAGTGCTTGTTTTTTCATCATTCCCAAGGTTTATTATTGGATGCCACCTGCACAGAAAAAAAAAAGATATTTATTGTGATTGTCCAGTCACTAAAATATTAAAAATTAAATTTTCCTCCCGTCATTAATTTTATTTTATTCCAACTAAAAATCAACTACAAAGTTATCAAACTGTAATTAATTTTTCCTCCATAACCTCCTATCTAAAATTAACTTTCTCTTTAGTACATTGTACCTGTAATTTTTATTGTACTACAATTATTTAAATTTAACCTCATTCTAGAGAGTTTGACAGACACCCGAGTTAATTTAACCAACTTGATATAGTACAGAATATACCTAAAAATTAAATTATAGTTTATAATATTTAATATTATAAACTATATTTAATTTATTTGCAAAAAAAGAAAGTTTTTTATAAATCAACGGCTATCACGCATCCTCCAAAAGGTAGACAGAGCCAATAGAAAAGAATTTTTCATTTTCCCCTTTGAGTTAAAACTTTTGTAGAGAATTTAAATAGCTACTTTAATATTGTATGCAAATCTTGTTTGAAAATCCCAAAGAAATTTTCCTCTTGGTTCTAAAATAAAGAGACAGTCTTCCCCTCAAAGCCGAAAAAGAAGAGGAGAAAGTCATGTTAAAAAAAGTTAAAAGAATGCTCATGGCACATCCTATTTTTTAACTTTTTGACTTTACATACCTGTATGTACACCCGATGAATTAATTAACTGACATTTTTTTCATTCTTTTTCTATACTAACTTTCTTTTGACAATATAAATTTTTTCATCTAAAGAAAAAATATAGAAAAAATGGGAGGTTACATAGCCTTTAAGGGAATTAAAATATTCATTGAAAGAAAAAGAACTAGACAATAGTAAAAAAAAAAGCCGCAGACTGCTTCCTCAATGTGCCAGATGTTTCATGTACTTGTACGACTAGAAATAAAAAAGGTAAAAGTTACAAGATTCTCCTGTGAGGTCAGAATCTATTATCTTTCCAGAGAGAGAGAAAGGATGTAAAAGAAGATGATATCAACGATAAAGTACTTTCTCCATATAATGTTTTACAATTCTTGACTAACAAGTACAAAAAAGTCTAAAAGTATGAACAAGAGAGAAAGTAAAGACTAGAGAGAATATTTTTACATTTATTCCCATCCCTAAGCAATTTCTCTACTTTCTCTCTCTCTCTCTTTTCATCCATGACATTTGCTAGTCTTTCAATCCATCATTGTAACATTGTACAGATATTGTTTGTGATCGGCAATCTCAATCTCCCTTAAGTTGTTTCTTTGTCCCCTGAAAATTTGCAGCTGCAAAAGGCACCTCAATTACTCTCCCTATACTGTCCAGACTGTACAAAATAATATTAAAAAATAACAATTTCTTTAAAACAAAACCACAAGACCTTAAAAAAGACTAAAACAATTCTATCTAAAAACTCAACGGGAGAGAAAACAAGAGAGAGAGATTGGAGAAGGTTACAAATGAAAGTTTTTTGGGGGGTTGAAATTTCGTCTTCAAAAAGACAGGACTCTCTCTCTCTCTTCATGTAATGGAGTTGATCAAAGTACGTCTTTTACAAAGTTCTTTTTTAATTATTAAATGTCTACTGTATTAAAATGTATAGCATTTGTTGCATAGAAATCCTTTCAAAAAACTCTCATTCTACAAATGACGATCTCCTACACAGTCTGACTACTGACTAGCCATTTTTGTATTAAATGTGGGATACTGAAATGAAGATGAAAGTGATGAGATTTGCGTAGGACTAACTATTACATGATAATGTATATAATACAAAAGAAAGCGAGTACATTTGTTTTTAATTCCTTACAAAATGCATTGACTTTGCCCCAACTCTGCTCCTGTGTGGGATGAAGATAAGAAGAGCAAGAAAATTTCAAGGTTAAAACGATTGAGGATAAATTGTATGTTACGTTACACTTTACACTAGCCAAAGAAACTAAAAAGACCTTGGTTCTTCCTTTAAGGACAATAATTAAACTTCATTAAAATCTTGGCTTGATCTGATTAAACGAGTATTTATGGCATAATAATCCTCACTGATAGTTCCCTCATTTAAGGAAGGGATATGAGCCAATCAACTCTGTTGATGGGGTGAAAGTCTTTTCCAAATGAGGCACACAAAAAAAAAGAAAATGTGGCTTTCTTTTCATCTTCTTGGAACACTTTCACTTGAATATATCTGCAATAATATAGGTTCAACCCACGAGACAAGATTTTCAGTGGAATGGGATGAGGGGTAAGTTGCCAAATTGTTCAAAGTCTTTTTGAACGACTTTACATTATCATAGAGTTGATATTATCATTGTCAAGTGAGCAAGAGTCAAGTCCCCTATTACACTTAGTTGTCTCCTCCTCCTTTTCTAAAGTTAGTCTATATATTAATGTGTTTTTACTATGTTTTTTCTCTAAAGACATTTTGAGAGTGGCCCAACTCTCCTTGTGTGTAGATTTATAGACAAGTGGATTTGAATTATAGTCAAAACTTCCATGACCCTCCTCTAACTTCTAATCTTTTTGGGGATTTTTCCTAGTGAAAGTGATGGTCGATTTTTATTGTCTACAATTTAACAGGGGATAAAATACTAAAATAGAGACTAATAAATTGGCCTACCGGTAACACGTTCTAGTACACAATTTTTTACATGCCATTAAAAGTTTCTAAATTTTTTTTACTAATGAAGCGATTATGGCACTGGCACTGGTACAGATTCATATTGTCAAGAGGTGTACTCGTATATTATCTAATATGATTGGAAAAAGATGTCAATAAATAAAACAATATGACTTTGTAAAGTTAAATAAAAGAGAAATGGCATCTGTTACTCCTTTGTTTTTTGTCTGTGGTTCAAGTCACAAGTAAGAGATATTGAAAGGATAAAATAATTGAAAAAAAAGAAGAATAAATAGTTTGAACACTGACCTGCCGTCATCATATTGAACGATGGTAAAGAGGAAAGGCATTGGACGGTGACTGTCAGGTTGTTGTTGTTGGTTGGCAGCATTATTATTGTGATGAGGACGTGGATTGGTTGCAGAGAATGATGCAGTTGTGGTCGTCGTTGTTATGGGGTCACTTTGGCTCTTTTCCATTTCCAGTCCCATCTTGACACTCTTGAGAATCATCTGGGCTAATAGTGTTTCCTGTAGAGAAATATTACACATGTACATGTACATACATACATAGTAGGGGTGGTGGTGGTACTCCTTAGATAAAAATACATGTCATGAAAGGCGAAGGAAAAGATTTATATAACAATTTCAACTACGTTGATGGTCCACTCTAAGAAATTTTTATTACCACAAAGAATCTACTTTCCTTTTTTCAATCTCTTCTACAATGTCAAACCTCTCTCTCTCTCTTTCTCCTTCCATTTATCTCAACACAGTCTCTCTCTCTCTCTCCCTCTTACAGATACGCTCATACTCTCACTTTCCAATAAACTTGAACTTTCTCTTTTCACTCAAAATATGAGAAAAATGACATAGAAGAAGGGAAGAGAGGAAGAGGAGGAGGGGGAGGGAGTAAAATTACGCATATTTATAAATATATGAAATTTTTTGACAATATAAAATGTAACTTTTAGCACCTTTTGGGATTTTGAAAAAAGGAAAGAGGAGGGGAGAAAAGAGTGAGGTAATCTGTAGAATCTACCATGTGTAAAAGAGAGTAAGTCAATATAAAGCCCGTGTTTTTATCAACTTGCCATGTTTACCGTATATATTAAACTCTATTTGAACAAAAGCCATACAGTATTCTAGTCATTCAGTTCATTTCCTGCTCCATTTGCATAGCTTCTGTCCATGGATAGAAATGACGTAGTGTGTGTGGAGACTCACAGAGAGAGAGGCGAGGGAGCACGAATTGCCATTAGAAATACCCCCCTCCCCTCCCCTCCCTGTACATCACTACAACAGATTTCTACTTGACTATTCAGCATGCCATGTACAATCTGCACGTCTCTTCTACTTTTAGCCGGTGACTAGAACCTCCGAGTTTTTTATATATAATAAAAAAACTACATAGAGAGACACGTAAACTAGTGCGAGAGAGAGAGAGAGGGAATGGCACAGCATGTCCAAAATCCTCATCACGTCTCCTCTACACACTTTCTCCACATTCCATTGCCCCCCTCTTTTTACCTATACACATGTACATTTTTTTTATATATGTGGAGACTGGAGTTACAAAAAAAACTGCCTCACAAGGATCTCATTTCAGTATTGTGGGGAGCAAGTGCTCTGATGGTTGCCATTGCTCCACACGGAAAAAATAGGACCCCCACCACAAAGTGTACACACACACACACACGAAGGCTACTACTCTGTGTGTCTGTAGAGGCTTTGAAGTTTTGGACAATAATGAGCTTATTCTGTCCCAAACTCCCAACTTTGTCTAGTGTCAGTAGACTAGTAGTAGTGTACTGTGTGTGGGTGAGTCAAGTATTTATTTTTTTAAAAAGTTTTTTGGTACACAAGTCCTTTCAAAATACTTTACTAGTCCAAAAAAAGTCTTTAGCTTGATCAATAATGTTGAAATCCTAGGTCCTAGTGACAAAAATAAAGTCGAATGAGTTTTTTTGTCAAGGGGAAAGTGTTAGGAAGTACTTTCTCTTCCTTAATTATATAAGATACTTTAATAATATCTTCTTTTTTGGTCTATAAATTGTTGGATAATGGGACTATCTGTATGGCACTGCATAATGCTTTCTCTTCTGTACAGATTTTTATTATAGTCGTGACATTTTCACGTATAAAAAATGTTATTAAGAGACTTGATGAAATTTTATGCGTACTCTCTCAACGGTAAATAATAGGGATGGTTAGTGCAGTGAATTTTAAAAATGAGGAAATTTGACTTGTTATTTCATGAATTAGAGAAAACAGAATAAAAATTATTCCAGAATGGAAATGGAAATAGAATACAACAAGCCAATTTTATTTTCTAATCTTAATTGCTCATCGGTGTCATTATCCTCAACATTGTACAGCCAAGGTGATTGGATCCCTTTTTTTGATAAGGTTTTTTTTGTGTGCAACGCAATATCTCTACAAATAAAAAAAGACTTTCTCTGAGAGAAAGTCGAGAGAAAAACTATCTAAACTATCTAGAGAGAGAGAGATGATGTAAGGCACTACTGTGGGTAGTTTTGGTGTTGTAAATGTAAAGAAATTAAATGAAATACACTTTCTCTCCTGATGTACACTAAAGAGAAAGCTTTTGAGAATTTTTTTTTTCTCATTCCATTCCAACAAACGTTAATGACACCCTAAAATTTCAAGTAGCCTAAAATTTATATCAAAATGGAGTCAACTGTAGAAATCAAATGACATTAATCATTTTTTTTGTATCATTTGTAGTCAAAACATAATTACACGTAAAAAATGTTGACTGGAAAATTAATTAGTGAGAAAATATGACTTTAAATATTAAAAAATGAAGATGAATATCCCATTAAAAAAGAATACATCAAAAATTAAAATGAAATTATTATGATTAAAATTTTAAAAGTAATTTACACTCATACGACTCTCACCATTAATTTATGCGGTGCGGAATTAGTCTCACGAAACTCAACAGAGTCAGAGATTTTTGGCTCGAAGTCGAAAGACGATGAAGTTGGGAATGGATGAGGATTTGAAATCAGAGCAAGGGTTGGATGTTCCAATGAAAATATTTCCATGGGTAGTGGCCATTCGGGTAAGAGGACGATACGAAATGGGAATCTACGACGATAGAGAAAATGATTTCCTCTCTGATTTCCTCCATTTCCTGTACTACTCCTTGTTCTCATCTCAGTCTTATCAGATAAATTATGCGTAAATCCATAGCCGTAGGATATGCAGATGAAGAGACCTGTAAACACAACAATACAATTTTTTTCGAATTAAATTATATTTTAATTAACTACATTAAGCCCTTACACAACTTAACATGACAAGCAAAAAAGCAAAATGATGTGGATTATTTTCAACAATGTAAAAAAATGGATGAACATATTTTAGGCATGTTTCTCATTTAAAATGAAAGACTTGAGAGACAAATGATGTACAAAAGTAGACACAAAGTTACGGGGAAGTTGGTACGTATTCATGCAAGAAATACACTCTGTCTTGCTCCAACAACTAAAGCAAGCTATCAATGTCACAAAATTTCCTCCCCTCCTCCCTTTACATTCCTTTCAACGTCTTTCCTCTCACTTTCTCCATAAAATATTTGAGGTGACACAGTTCTCAAACTTTCTCTTGTTTTTATCTTATAAAACAAAGTATTTCACAACTTTTTCTCCCCCCTCTCTCTCTGCTTGGTTGATCCAGATTAAAATATTCTGCTAATTATTTCATCGAATTCAAGCTTAAAAAAGATTGCTAAAGTAGATAGCCTTTCTCTTGGTAGTGAGTGGGGAGTGTGGGTTTGTGTAGAATGTAGAAAATTTTCATTGTTCAAGTCGACTACACAAAAGGCAATAATGGTTTATTGGCAAGTGCAGTGAATTAACCTTGGTCCTATTTTTTCCACATGAACATTTTTGTTCTATATTCTAATTCCATGGAACAAGAACGAAAATGCTTTTATCATGCATGAGTGTGGACAAACAATTAGAAGAGTTTTATCCCTCAAATTCTCCAAACTCTCTCTCTCATTATTCTCAAAAATTATTCACAAATAAGAGACTACACTCCAGACTCGTGTGCTCAACTGAACGAATAATTGCACAATTCCAGTTACCTAGAAATTGTAGTTCTTAACTCCATATCTGTACAGATAACTCTCTCCATAAATTTAAATGGTCAACCATGACTCAATGGTCTACATTTTTTTGTAAAAAAATAAATATATTTTAACAAGCAGACAAATTAAATTTTTCTGCGACGTGTAAAATAGAAATGTATGTCGATAGCTCTATATTCGTCATTAGAAGAGACTACGGAGAGAGAGATGGCCATTTTCTGCTCTCTTGAAAACTTTTTGGAGAAACCGGACCATTTCACACACTTTGAGGAGGAGGAACGAGCAAGAAAAAGGAGGACAGAAAGTGGATAGTGGGAGAAAATATTTAGTATATTTTTTTATGATATTATACGATACAGAATCTCACTTGAACCGTGATGAGTACTAGAAAGAAAAACAGACGGTTTTGCACTCTGCACAATTTTCTCTCTCTCTCTTTATCACTACCCAGGATTTTCCACTTGAATTTTTACCAAGTTCTTTTTTTCTATAACAGATACATTCTTACTTTCTCTTCAAAAATAAACTCAAGTAAACCAGTTTTTCCTCCTCAGACTCTTTGGTCTAGTTTTTTTTGACGCATTGTAAGGTCTAAGGTATGGAATTTTGTGGGGGTCTCTCAATGGTGGAATGGTGACCATCCGTCCTTCAAGAATCTAATTTGAGGCCGCCTGTAAGAGACAGATTCAGGGGAAAGTGCCTATCTATCTATCTCTCTTTCCTCTCGATTTCTCTCATGAATGCTGTTAGCTGACGGTCAAAATCAAGCTTCTCCCACTACTTGCCTGAATTGATTGGAACAGCTTGGACCTTGTTTTTCAACATGCTCCAGCCTCCAATCTCATCCAAAATACACTCCCACAACTTTCCCATCATATACACCGTCATGTTCACTCTCCGTACACTTTCGTGTTCACTCAACTTTCTCTTTTTTCTTTAACGCCCAATCACCAATATTACATGTATAGGTACAACCAACAAACTTTGATACACGACAGTGAAAGTCTTCACATCCAATGTCCATGTCAATCCCAATGAGCCCACGAGTCAATTCCAAGGACACACAACAACAACAACACAACAAAGTTGCTTTTTTTGTAACTTGCAACCCGTCATAAAATCCCCCATTCCTTGAGTGTCACTACTTGAGTACTTGACTACAGAAAGTCAAAATAATGTAGGTCAGTATTTACATGCATCGACTCCTTTCTCTTCAAGAGGAGAGAAAGCTGGACTGGGGACAAAATTCACCTTGAATTTTATTACAGGAGAAAATCTCAGAAAAGAGGCTCATTTACATAAAAATAAATTTTGTACTTAATCATTTTCTTTCTAAAAAACATTATTCACGCTTTATTAATCAAAAATGGTGGGAGATTTTTTTTTGCCCTGTACCTTTGTATTTTTTTATTGTATAAAAAATAAAAAACTTTTCTATTACACTTTCACTTTAGTAATACCTTCAATATTTTTTCCCCCAGAGAAATGAAATGATATGCAATCCCAATCTTAGCCATGATGCCCACTCACTCAAGTCTTTTTGAGATTATTTTACAATATTTTCTAGGTGAAATTTTATCATACATATCATAAAATTCACTATTCTCTCTTGTCATGCATATATATACAAAGCAGATCAAAGAAAAAAATACAAAGTTTTGTTCTCTTTTTTTTACAAAAAAAATACACTTCCATTTTTACAAAATTTTACAAGGAAAAGAGGCAATAAAGAAGAAAATATTTTCAGGAAGAACAGCAGAAAAAAAATTGCCAATAGCAAATAGTAAATGGGGAAAAGAGAAGGAAATTTAATATATTCTACAGCTTTCTCTCCTCATAGCTATACACAGGTACAAGGGTATTTTCACAAAGGAAGGCTAGTGAGTGGAAATTGTGCTTACAAAAAGAGAGAGAGAGAGAATGTGCTTAAATTGAATTTTCTAGCTTGTAAAAGTTTCATGAAAATGGCAATTCTATGTTATGCATGTGTATTATCAGCATGATTTTGCATTGATAGAAGAAATTTTCTTCATAATACACAAATATTCCGTCTCTCTATCTCACTTTCTCCCTTTCTACACTAAGGATCAATTTACCCATCTTTTATTTGACTCAATCACAAAACTCCCTTGCTAGCAAGCAAACAAGAGAGAGAGAGAAAAACATGGGCCAATCATGTAAAATAATAATGAAATGACAAGTAACCCCCAAAAGAGTAAAAATGGGCTAAAAAATCAAAAGTACAAAAATTTTTATTTATACACTCGAAAACTATGACAAACGAGGTAAATTTTATCACATGGAAAAATGATGAGAAATTTGTGGCTTTCACCAATTTCCCCTAGTGCGCATCCTGTGCACTGTCCATGAAAATAGAACTAACCTTTTTACCAATCAGGTTACATATTATATAATACAAGGGGGAAATGGGAAATCACTTGAGGAAATTTTTTTTTTGAATACTCACTGACTATGTACACTTACATTACATGGCTGGAGGTGAATAAGGTAAAAAATTTAGTGGGGAATCGATACATTCATTCAATTCCCCTCCCTCTCTCTCTCTTTCCAGGAATAAAAACCGCATTATTTAATATTCTATCCTACGGTTGACCTATGGTGACGCTCTGTAGTTGTTTCTGGTAATGAAAGCCTTAGAATGGTTTCCTTCCCCCTCGACGCTTTTGTCGGTGAATCAGAATCAACATTTAAATATTGCAAGGTGACTTAATTACCTTAACAAAGAGTTGGAGCTTATCTTTGGCTAATAATAAATTATTATCAAGGGCATTAACAAGGATTCGTTTAAAATACATGGGGACTCTTTTGTATTTATACATATGTCTCTACATATTGTATGTATTTATCATGTTAATGTAACTAAAGTCCATATTTTTAATGTCTAGACAATTAGAGTGTAGAACACCATAAAGAAAATTTAAATGAGAATGATAAGTAAAATTTAATATGTCATTGGTTGGCCATAAATTTTACTTTCTCTCTCCCCCCCTCTCTCTCTTGTGATTTATCAAAAGAGAAAGAGAGGGAATAATTACAATTCCGTCAAAATTAACTTAAAGAGCTTTCACCAGGTTGAGAGCATGGGATTGAATGGTTTTTGTCAGGACACTCGGGACAATAAAGGGAGGAATAATTTTATAATAAAAAAAACAAAAATTGTAAAAGTATCTATGAGCACAAAATGGACTCTTAGTTGAGTTGAAGTTTTTAGTTGACTGAGACTTTGTAAAATGCCGCCGTTATATTAATTGTAGGGTTAAGCTGTATCAATTTAATTCATTCAAAGAGACTCAACTTCATTTAGACTGAGAGGCGCTTGAGTAATTTCCTTAAAATGGTCTTTCCCTCTAATAAATTAAGCATGTTGCAAAAGTGCCAAAAAACGAGAAGAAGGAGGAGGAAGTGAAAGCCTCTTGGCGTCACTCTCCTTTTTTAGTCTTCTCATTATACTCACTCATCATTCTCAAAATAGATGAGAGAGTGAAAGTAGAGACTGTCTCCCTTGTTAAATTAAGTTCAAGGCTTGACAACAGTTTATGAGCTCTGTCCCCTTTTTCTGGAGAAAGCACAAAAAAAAGAGTCTTAAGACATTGCCCAAAACGTTAATTAAGAAAGGTGATTAAGTGTAGCGGAAAAAAAATTAGAGACTTGTAATTAACTTCATGAACATCTTTAGTCTGTCTCATCGTCTCCCACATATAAAAAAATATAGATAAAGAAAGAATATTGATGGCATGTTCTCATTCATTTTCTCTCCCATATAAAACTTGTTACAAGTTTACATATTTCCAAAGACATTTATTCCCTATAAGGGAATACCTAAAGGGAAAGTATACTCATTTTGATACGACAGTCCCCAATATAAGTTTCACCAAGAGAAAGCACACGAAAAAACTTTCAATTTTGGGACTCATCAATTTTCTGACTATAAAATAAAAATATACTCAGCACAAATGTCAAACTCTCTTCATGCATCTTGAATACTGAGTAGGAGGAGAAGGGGCGGGGGAGTGGAGAAAGTGAGGGGGAAATATTTGGAGTGTCTGTTTTTTTTCAGCCTCCAGCATGTTCCACCATATTCCATGTATGTATCTGTATATATGTAAATAATTGAAATGTTTGACAATAAAGAGAGAGAAAATTCATGAGGAGTCTCTCTCTCTCGTCTATCTAACTCCCAGAACAAAAAAGAGAAAGTACAAATTATTTTCAAATTGAGGAGCACAGACGAGCCATCATTGGAATTCCTACCCCCACAACTACAACTGCATCCAGCATCCAAGGCAGATGTAGAAGCATGCTAATCAGTGTAGTCATGTGTATCGAAATGGAGGTACTCGTATAGATTGAATAAAATAGAGAAAGAGAGGGAGGGGAGGGTTGATTGGCTGGGATGAGGAGGTGATTGAAGAGAAGGTTGAGTGGTGTCTGTTTCTAATGCACCCACATAAAAAAAAAGTTTTACGATAGTTTCATGGACATTAAAGTATTAGGTGGATGTGGTGAGTGTGTAATCTGCATCTGTCAGAAAAATGAATTGCCACAGTCTGCCATTATTGTCACTGTCAATGTGTTAATGTGAAACAGAGAGAGAGAGACTTGGAGGAGGATGTCTAAAAGAGGATAATTTCATTTTCCACCACACATTGATAAACTATTTACTATGTGAAGGCTCAAAAATTCCTTACTTTCGACTTTCGTCAAGACTCAAAACTCCTCCCACCAAGAGAGAGAGAGTTGTAAATTGAACGAGGAAAAAAAAGAGATCAATTGATAGTAGATAGTTGTAATGGTAATAATATAAAATTTTTATTTTGAAAAAAAAAGTTTTGCATGGTATAAACTAGCTACTTAGAGTAAAAAAATGTGTGTGTGCCATGCATACATATTGTATACTTTAACCACATGCACATTACGAACGAGTTTTTTTTCTAAATATAAGTTTTTTCTTTTTTATATGTATGGAGAAAATAATATTATAAAATATATGAAATGAACGAACACATACAAAGTGTAATAAGGTAGATATATAAAAGGGTTCTGGGGTCCATGCTAAGGCTGCATCATGGAACTGTTAAAGCTGAGAGGCGAGAAAGACGAAGTGCAGGCCTTAATATGAAAATCATGTGAATGTGAAAGAAAAGAAAAGAGAAAGCAATTTAATCCACGTCCAATTTAATAACTTTCTCCTCCACCGACTTTAGCCATTCTTCTCTCTCCGTCGCTTCCCCCCTCCCCCTCTTTTTTCCACTCCAACCCATACCTCTCTCTCTCTCTCTCTTTCTACGACGTCGCCTCTCTTTCTCTTTTTCTCCCTTGAACTAAAGAGAGAGCTAATACTGTCCTTTCTATTTTTTTTACCTAAAGTCGCTCAACTATAGACTAGTGTACATGTAAAGAGATATATCTGGGGACATGACACATTTTCACTCACCATCTATACACGTTCGGCATGGCTTCAGTTTTTCAGTGACACAGGACTTTACATCTCGAGTACAGATGTACCTTTCTCCCATGCTTAGTCTCTCTCTCTATGTCTTTTCTCTTTTAATATCTGTATTCGTTCCCTTCATCTCGTCATCTTAGTCTTGACTCTTGAAGTCGACTTGAATTTATGCACCGTGTCATGCTCATACCTCATTCTTCCCTGTCTCTCCATCCCTTTTCCCCATCATTCAAAATAATCATTTAAGTTTTGACTTCCGAGTTATTAGCATACGTACGTCAAAACTCCTTCCCTCTTATGTACAATCAACCACCAACCGTTGGAGAAAAGAAAACCGCACATATTCTACTTTCTCTCTCTCTAGTTTAACACCAACCCAAACCTCCTCCTCCTCCTTCTACAAAACCTGCCAAACTCGAGGAAAATCTTGAACCATAAACAAGTTTCTACCTTTCTCTCTCTCTTTCTCTCCTAAATACTCAAAAAACCTTGTGGGAGTTTGTGAGGACGACTAAGGCTGTGCAAAAGTGTGGATTTTGGTGGGGAGTGGGAGAAAATCGACTGACGATGTCATTTCTTTCTTGTCTCTGTCTAGATGGGGGAGGAGGGGAATTAGTATTATTACAACATAATCAACTCCCATTCATCAGCTTTCTCTCTCTTTCTCTCTTTCTGGTCCCAATTTTGAATAACATGATTCATACCAATTTTCATTCCACGTGACATTTAAGCTTTTTCATATTTGTCCTACATTTCTCCTCCGTCCGTCCTTGTCGTCCTCCGTCGTTTTTGTGCTTCAATAAACATTTTTTCAAAAGAGTCTTTAGACTTGTACAATTTTATATCAAAGTGTCTTTGAAATATGGAAAAATAATAATTTTAATTAAAAAACTTGTACAATGAGTCCGGTAGGTAATTGTACACATGTACAGTTTAAATTTTATTCATTAACAGTCTTAACATAATGAAAATCCTTTCTGGAGAAATTTAGTAATTAATTTGTACATTTCAATTTTAAACAGTTTCAAAAAAAATACAAATTAAAAACTGGATTAAAATTTTATTTTCTATGTACAGCCAGCCATAGATTTTACAGTATTGAAGTCTTGAGTTTAAAAAAAAAGAAAAGCAAAAAAATTATATTCTCTGCCTTAACCACTGCTCAAAATTATTTTCTTTGGAATGTAATACCAGCAAAAAGACAATAGAGAGAAAGAGAAAATAACAATCGTAATCTTTTACAACAAAAGTCACGCCTTTCATTCCATTTACTTTCTCTCTGTTGTTTTTATATCACACGAGTCTGAGCCAAAAAAATACCTTGACTTTTGCTCTATGGGAAAGAGACTGAATGTCATCTCTAGTTTGAGACTACTTTGAACAAAATACCTTTAGACTTTAGTGAAGTAGCTTAAAGAATTTTTGTTATTTCTTTTTATTACAAACTCCTCTCATCTTGTTTTGTCAAGGATAAAAAGAAAGGAGAAAATTCTATTTTCTATTATTGTTCATGAAAATCTCTACACTATATACTTTAACTCTTCATTTATGTGAGAGCCACGATTGTTTTTATATCTCGACAAGGACAAGTTTCTTAGAGCTCAAACATGTCGATTTATCCCACTTTCTCCACAATATCTTGTACACTGTACTGTGTAGAATAATAAAAGAATTTACTTTTAACTTGTGAAACATGACTCATAAATTTAAAAAATAACATTTATTCCTTCTGTTGACATAGAGCATACAGTAAATGGATTGAACATTGAAAAATTTAAAAATTTTCTCCATGCTCATCATACCCAGAGAGAGAGAGAGCTTAAGAGAAAGGAGGTAATCATTCGTAAAGCTAGAGCTAGACTGTATTTTGTAGAACCTTAGATTTTACAAACACTTTTCCTTTTAGTTTTATAGCGGATAAGACTTTCTCTCTTTTGTTTGTGTCGGTGTAAGAGTATGAAAAGGACAAGATGCTCTTATCAAAAGAAAAAAAAACAATTGGGGATTCGGGTACAAGGAGAAAAATGATCCTTTCAAATTACACTTGCTCTTCTTCTCTCCACACACAACCAAAGGCGATTCTCCATGTAGTTTTTGGTACGCAATGGTGATGCTTGTTGCATTGCGAGTATTACGCACTTCAATTTACAAAATGTTTGCTTTCCCTCCAGGGCCAAAGGAGACAGAGAAGGAGAAAGAGAAAGTTTTTTTTACCCTCTCCTTTCTCTCTCCTCTCTCTCTCGTTTACAACTACTCTGTATAATATCATTGTACATGTACAGATATAAAGGCAGTGGGTAGTTTGTACAGTATAGTGAACAGTGCTGTAGTCCGCAAAGAAAATAGAACGAGATGAGAGAGAAATAGGAGATCCTTTCACATTCTCTACTTTATTTATCCTTGGGAAATGTTAGCAAGTTGCATGTAATGGCTGGTGAAAAATTTTCACTAGTTTAACTTGAACCTCCATGTTTCTCTTCATTTTACAAAGAGAGAGAGAGAGAGAGAGAGAGAGAGAGAGAGAAAGTAAAAGAGAAAAGAGAAGACCAAGAGATGTACAAAGAATCATTCAAGTTGTACTCAGACTGATGCGGCAATTTATTGAAGAGCCTTTTGTCCAACTTGACATAGAAGAAGAAGATTGCCATGATCGTCCAATGATTTTAACAGTACCCCATTAATTCAACACACTCTTTCTCTCTCTCTCCTCCTCTCTTTCCTGTATAGCCATTTTGTATCTGTAAATTGTACATGGCATCCAACTCCAAGTTGAATTGAAAAAAAGTCTCTCTGACTTTTTTCATAGATAAAATTTTTTTCTGTACAAAAAAAAATTTAAATTCAAGGATCAAATTGAATTTTAATCTTTTTTATCCATCTTCAAAAAATATTAGGTACAATACACGTATATTTACATAATAAAAATATGTTTCAATATTTGTTCATAAAAGATTTAGCACAATTCTTATACAAACAGCTTAGACTCCTTGGAATGTTATGTACATGATACTTGTGTGTAAAAAATATTTTTTATAAAGAAATATGAACTCAAGTGGCTCAATAAGAAAGAGAGTGGAGAAAGTGGAGAGTATGCCAAGTCGATTTGGTGAAAGAGAGAGATTCGCTGACGTTGGATTTAGATCTTTGGGGCTCTCCAATTGTGCAATGGAAACAGGTAGGATTGAATTGCAAGATTTAATCTAACAGCAGGTAGTTTATGAAGGAAGATGATGTGGAAAACGAGGAGAGAGAAATCGATCGCCGTTTCCCAAAAATAAAAAAACGAGCAAAAAAGAAGTGTCTCACTAGCCCTCCTTTCTATCTCTCAGTTCTCACAATACCCAACTTTTAGTATATATAATAGAGAGGAGGAGAAATAAAATGAGAGAGAGAGAGAAAGGAGAGGGGAAAGCATTAATATTTTATGATGGCGGCAAACACACCCAAAAAAGGAGAAAGCTACATAGACGGATATCCTAGTCGGCCAATAACTATAACTATCCCTAAAGATCCTGCATCACCAGCATCTTTACTGCAGTAAAAGCAACAGCATCAAGCACATATATAATATTTTATATATAAGGTTATAACAGCCTGTACATTATACGAAGAAGAAAGGAGAAAAAAGAAAGTTACCATCAAGATCTTTGGTGATCGATGTAAAATAGTGCTGATCCAGATCTTCATAATTCCCTGAGATCATCAGTGAGAAATTATTATTGTTCGTTCTCATCGGGTCTTGAGAGAGTCGAGCTCCCAAGTCTTCACAGAATGGACTTGTGTCTATTTAGAAGGGAGAAAACCAAAACAAAAAATAAATTTAACTTAATACACTCTCCCACACTTTCTCCCCCTCCTTTCTCCTGAAAAAGATGCTGGAGAATAAGACGAGGGAATAAAGTGTGTGTGTTATCATATACAAAGTTAATATACATAGAGTTGAAGATGTTGGAGAAAGTACATAAATGAGAATAGTACAAGAAGAGATATAATATATATCCAAATATTTTATGTCAGATACACTTGAGACTACATTTTCTCTTTTACTTTCTCTTTCTCTACAATTTATGTACAAAGGTATAGAGACCAATAAATTACAAAGTTAGTTTATACACAATATGTATATACATATAAAGACACTACATTTACTATGGAGTTCAATGGAACAATACAAAATAAGAGAAAAAAAATACAAGGAGAGCTACTCATGAGAGACTCCATTTTATATCATGTGTGAGTGCGATGATGTTCAATAAATTATTCTGTCTACATTTTAAATCAAACACACTATCCTCTACATACACAATTTTATACTATATTTTATCTAGTTTATCTCCATTGTTTTATATACGACTTTACACAATTTTCTCTTTTTAGGAAACTTTTGTTTTTCCCAACGTCAAAAAACTAATCCCTCACTTACGAGCAACCCCCCTCTTCTCCCCTTACGCGTTCTTTTGTACATTTCAACTTGCCATTTTCCCATTTTAGACCAGCTCTTGTTTTTTGTACTTCTACGTACTCCTATTCTCCTCCTTCATCTTGTAGTTTGAGTTTGGACGGTGAACTTTTTGCTGGTGAATGGGAGAATAATACAAAGGGACAAGGAGGGTCTTAATGTACTCATGGAATAGTAATGAGGGATGAGGGACAGGGACCAAGTTAATTTATTTATGGGGTACAAAATGTCTATTTTGTCACAAGGATTTTAGCTCACTTTTAATTCCTTTGAATTTGAATTACCCACTACGGATTTCCCCCCTATCCCTCTTTCTTCTTTTCATAATCCTTTCAGTCTATTAAGTATATCTTATCAAAATAGATCTTACAGTTTAACTAAGGTTACTATACTATTAATATAAGATTGTAAAATTATATTTAATTTTTTTTATGTAACTTACCATATCTAGACTTTGCAAAACCCACATTTTTCCATTGATAATACTGAATCATTTTATGGATAGAAATGGCTACAGCGGAAGACGACGGTTTTAGAGAGACAATTCCTGGGCCCTAGAAAAAGAAAAAAAAAGTTTTTTTTAAAAAAAATTGTCAATTAGTTTGGACACAAAGTATAAAAATCTCAGTGGATTCAACTTTCACAAAAAAAAGAGAAAGTATATTCACTTGTATAATATAATTTAATATACTGAGGTTGACTGTACGATGGAAACATTAACATTTTATTAAATTCAAGAGTAGGTACATTGTAGCAATTACTGGGAACATAATAAAAGTTTGGGAGTTGAGACTTTCTCTCTCTATGCATTGTAAGAATGGAATGTGTGTGTGTGTGCTATTAACTTTAAATGGATATAGCCATTCTATACACAAGGTAAAAGTAACAGTACCCTCCCCAAGAAGAGAAAGTCATTAAGAGGATGAAGATAAAATTTTGTTCATAAACAGAGTAAGGAACTTGGTAATTGAGTTAGCCTTGCTTGGGGACTTGTAGCAATAAATAATTAGGTAATGACACAGAATTATACTTACATATGTACCCCCCCCCCTCCTTTCTCTTTACAATGTGTCTTACAAGGAAAAGGCAAAAAGACACTCAATCTGACTACGTTAAAGAAGAAGAAGGAGGGAGAGGTGCCAAGAAAAGGGGAGTCTCAACTATAAGTTGAATGATTTTAATTAAGATGTGTCTAGGGAAAGACTATGACTTTCTCTCTTGAATGTTGTGTGCAACTCGTAAAGCAATTGAGTCAAAAGGTTATATAATATAATTCTCAAAAAAAAACATCTCCATTCCTCCACTTTCTCTTTTTTTTCTTTTTAGTTCATAGTTTTTTTACCTGAGAACAAGTCCATGAGATCAACTGGCGATGATTCAACTGGCAGAACGTTCCAGCCGTGGAGCACCTTTTTATATGGAAAAAAAGACAAAAATGAAAAAATTGAGTATTTTTAATGTTAATTGAGTTTTGGTAATTTTGTTAAAAAATTAACTGTTGTTGTCATTTCATTATATGTACAACGACAACTTGTAAGGCGTGAAAATTTTTTTTAAAAACTTACTTGTGAGGGTCTAATGATGCAATCATTCGGCCTGTTTTGTCTGAATTAGCCCGAGATATGAACTTCAACAGTCCTTCACTCCCATCACAGATTTCTGCACAAAAATAATAAAAACAATTCAATTCACTTTAAAAGCATAAATAAAAAAACTTTGGGCATTAATTAAACTTGGGAGAAAGTATCATCAAACAATTTTTTTTATTCAATTTTATTATCAACAAATTTTTGTCTCTCATGAGTGAGTGAGTAGAGAGAAGAGAGAGATATGAAAATTTCTTGTCTATTAAAATAATTACTTGAAATAGTTTCTTGTCTATCTGTAGAGAGACAGAGACTAAAAACAATTATTTTCTTTATTGAAATGACTCGAGTCATCTCTCTCTCTCCCTAGACTAAAAAACCTTGACTCTAACTTAAAGTCTATACATATGTACATTGGGTATAGACAGTTATGTACATATGCAAAGACTAATAAAGACAAAAGGAGGAGAAAGTAATAAAAAAAAGTGATGTTCCCTTATATTCAATAATTTTTTATCCTTCACCGTCGTCAACAAGCCCCCATTTGTGTCTCTCTTTGATATAATTTTGTGCACAGAGAGAAACCTTTATGAGGGAAAAAAAGTTGAGAAAGTTGTTCCATTTTACTTTTTATCATAAACTCTACCGTGGATACCTACACAGTTGAAGTATAGTTGAAGGTATGTTGCCAGATAAATTAATATTTGTTATGTACAACTAGTACAGCCTAAAAATTCTATATGAAATATTATCCTACTGTGCTTTATTTTAACTAAAGAATTTCCAGAATTGAAAATCTTCAAAAAATACAGGTGTACTGATGCATAGAGAGAGAGAGAGAGAGGCATGACTTTGATTACTTGAGGCAATAAGACGAAGTGGAGGATAGTATTAAAGGTGAAAGTACAGATATGAATTGTTCCAAGGTATAAAGCTTTCTCTATAGAATCTTAGAAGTCTGTTCTAGAAAATTTCATTTAACAATTCCCAAAAGTTCCCCCTCCCCCTCCCCCCTCCTCCTCCATCCTTCCAAAAATTAGACTTGCAATTCGAGATAATTCAACCTACATTGTACTAGAGAAATTCTTTGAGTTGAAAACAAATTTTGAAAACTTTTTCCCTTTTATTTCTATTTCCTCATATTTTTTGCCTCAGGTTCTAAGTAGTTTCTCTCCTTTCTTATCATCTGTCTACAACAAAAAACACTTCCCACTTTCACTTTTTACAATTTTTTAAAATTAAATATAGAAAAATACACAAAAAAATTATGAATAGAATAAAGACAAAAGAGAATGTAGTGGAACACACCTAAAATTGAAATCATTAACAAATATCAGAGAAAGGTTGAACGTGTAATAATTTTTATTCTTTTGTCTTCTTCCTCTTTTGTCTTTCCTCTAGATAGGGGAGATGGGGAAGGGGGGAAGAGAGGTGGGGTTGTGTTGTTATCAAGTCTCATTCCAATCATTCATAAGAAGATTTCTAACAAAAGCCACGGTCTCTGTCTTGGTTATATAGGTAAGGCAGATGGTACAATCTCGATAACTCCTCATTAGTAAAGAGAAAGAGAGAGAGACGAGTTTTAGTGGTGAACGAGTTCCTCTCTCTCTCTTGTGTGTCCTTACCAAAACCTGTGACAGCTCAACGAAGCTTATTATTTTACTGAGGGACGAGTAAATATAGTATTTTTGAAACTATAAGAGATAAAAGATAGAGAGGAGTCAATAATAAGAAAGATGCTCCTGCCTTTACTACTTTCTCTCTCTCGTCATAGACTTTCTCCTGTCATCCTCATCTTGATTTTTCCCCTTATAATTTATATATATACACAAAGAAACTTGTATATACTTTCTCTCTCTCTTTTCCTTCAAAATTTAACAGACAATAAACGGAAAGATAACTATCCGCCATGGTAGCTCTCATATCCGTCCTCATTCCTTCCTCTGTTGGTATGATAATAAATCATATGACCTGTAGCCATTATTATTAGAAATGTTGCATTAACCTTAATAAATTCTCTCTCTTCATTTTCCTTCCCTGTATATGCATGCGTATCCATTCAACCATTTGCTTTTTCTCTCTCTCTCTCTCTTTCTCTTAACTTTTTTTGATTTATCTTCTCCGCTTGGATCACTTTTTTCCTTCTCTTTGGTAAAAACTTTCTCTCTTACTTTTCTCATGTAAAAACGCAATGAAAATTAACTTTTTTCCTCTCTCTTTTACTTTTAGTTTAACCCAAAAATCACTTTTTGTGTCTGTTGATGAAAAATCGCTGAATAAATGAAATGTCCAGGACCCGACCTAAAACTCAAGATCAAAGATATAAAAAAAGGAGAAAAAACTTTTATAGCTTGTAAATTATGAATCTCTTTTTTTAAAAAAAAATAACAAGAAGATCAAGAACAAGAAGAAAAATGTATACTCTTGACCTTGTAAACTTGGACTTGTCAGAATTTTTTTTTCTTTTTCAAGTGCCCACAGGAATGACATAGACCACAGTGGACTGTCAGCCCAATATATTTTTTTGACACAAACTTAAATTTACTATTATAATTTTCTGACAACTTTCATTCTCTTCATTTGCTTTCTCTTTTTTTTCTAGTGAGGGAGGTCCCTCAAGAGAAAAGGAGAGATTTTGGGAATATTTTTTTTGACACGTGTATCTTTAGACTAGAGAGTACAACGTGGAGACTATTTTCATGATGGAGGTAGTCAATTCAGAAATTTATTTTTTTGGGGGGAGTTTGAATGACGTACAATAAATCTTTAGTACTGTTACAATACAAGCCCCTCCGTCTCACTATAAAAAACCGAGAAAAGGAAGGACGTGAGTTTATGTTTCAATGATGGGATTTTAGTGACAGAGAAATTGTATGGAGCAGGCTGTGACAAATGTAGAAATCATGAGTAAGGCTTCCCCTCTATTCTTACTAATAAAAATTTGTATTGTCTCGAGAACATTCCTAATGTAATTCAGTTATAACCAGAGAACCAAAAAAACTTTACCAAAAGAGACAAGAGCCACAAGGCTCTCTATTTATATTTTCCCCGTTTATTCCTTCAGACAAATAAAACAAGATAAAACAATTTTCCGTGTAAGAGAAAGAGAGAGAGAAAGTTTATTGTTGACTACTACAGCTGATTTACATATTTTTAAAAAGTCTTTTGAATTTTTAAACAGTCTTAAAAAATAAATATTATAATGACGTGGGTGTTCATTAAATAAAATCCTTTTGTCAATTTTTTTTTATATTTTTAAAATAAACAAAATGAAAATGAAAAAAAAGTCGAGTGTACGAGTAATTTGTACGTGTGAAAGAGCTTGAAAAAAAATATTTTGACATGAAATAATCGTCTCATTCTAAATATAAAATGTACAGTAGAAGTAGCACTGATGAAAGCATCACGAAATAATAAAGAAAGTAGAGTGAATATACATAAAGGGGAGGAGAGAAAAAAGAAAAAGTTGGAGAAAAAAAGAAAAGAAAGCAAAATTATATATGGAGAAAGTCTCTCCCTCAAATTATACTTGGTTTCCTACAATTCCTTTTCTCTTTTTCCTCATTTTCTGCAGCTCTGACTCTTTAGAGAAAGCGAGAGAGAGAGAGACAAAAATTTTTTTGGTGGGTTGAGACAGAGACTGAGAGTGACTACAATTTGAGGATTTTGTGGCAATGTAGAGATCCTCACCAGAAAAAAAGAAATAGGATAACCTAGACACATCTAAGAAGGACGATAACAGAGAGAGAGAGAGAGGAAAAAGGCGGTATGATCTTGTGTGGAAATTCAAAGGCTTGCATTTATTTCCTATTGTGTCGTCCATTGTACAAAACCACCAAAGTCCTTAACTCCTCCGTCTCACTTTTTTTGTGTTCTCAGATGAGGAGGAGCCCATGTGGCAGGAATATCCTGTGTGTGGACAAGAAGAAAAAAAAAAGAAACATATCTACTTCCGCCTCGCCTCGTCTCATCCTTATACAAATCATGAAACATGGAAATGTACAGGAATACTGACTATCATAATACAGATTTTTGTAGCATAAAAAAAATACCCCAAAAAACCACCATTTTTTTTCTTTCCATTTACAGCACGTACAACTGTCCCCGTCTATGTTTCTATATTATATAGAGAGTTCTATATGTCCTCCGCCTTTTTTTTGGCAAGCAATTTTTGAGACTCTGAGATTGTACAAAAAAAATAGATATATGAAGAAGCAAAAAAAAGTATTGCATAAAATATATAGAAAATCCCTTGAAGCTACAAATGATTTTTTTTGAGGGGGGGGAAATATACATATTACATATGGAATGAGAATTCTTTTGCTTATTTAAAACAAGACAAGTGAAGCTTCTGTTTCTAGTGAGTACAGATATTCTGAATATTTTTTATCTCTTTCTCTTTTGTATTGTCCCTCAATGAATATGTATATGGTATTATATATAATATTCAAAATTTTTTGGATTGAAACAAAATCTTTCAACTTTCTTTCCCCTTTTCAAAATTTTTTTCTCTTCTCTTCTCTTTTCTCATGTAAAGGTATTTCCCCATATTTTACTATTACTTTCTCTTAGCCTGTAGGTACAAGTACAAAATATTCAAGTGAGGAAGAATATTTTTTGGAGGAATGTATTGGTGCTTTTCATGGACGGTACAATTTATATGTAAGAAAGTATAATATTAATGGCTTAAGTCGTTGAGAGAAAAGTTCTCATGATTTATTCCAACGCCTTTCTCCATCCAAACTCTCTCTCTCTTTCTCTCTCTCTCCTTATGGCCTTCTAGCCTACATTTTTTTCTTTGTATGGAGGAATGCAATGCATGGGTTGAGGTTTGTGACTGCAAAAAAAGTAGAAAGAAATATTTTTTTGATAAATTGTTTCGAGTACAACTACGAAAAAAACTTTCTCTCTCTCTCTTTTTTCACCCCTTTCTCCTGAGTCAGAGAGTTGTACTGGTGGAGACGACATCGTGGACACGTTCAAGTTTGAGAGTTTTTTCTCTCCCTTTGAATTACCTCTTTACTCTCCGCTTGTATGCTGAACAGGAAGTGTGACACGACCCATCAATATTTTATGTGTTTTACAACAATGGGAAAAAATCGTCCCCAGAATTTATACATTATTTAACAGATTCTTTCTCCCTTACAATGTCCCCACTAAATACATTCTCTCTCTCTCTCCTTTGTGTGTGTTTCAAGGAACAATCTTTGATAAAGAAATAAAAATTTTATATATCAGAGAAAGAGGAAAAAAAGTTGTACTGATAATGGCTCAAAATGTTACAAGGTGTAATGGGTTTGAGGAATATTAGACAGAGAGAGAGAGAGAGACACTATACTTTATTTTTATGTGTCAGCACATCTTCAACATAAATTCAAACATCAAAGAGAGTGAATCACCTTTCCTTTTTTTCTTTCTACTTTCTCCTTATTTCATCAGAGAAAAAAGGGACTCAATAGCAAACAAGATTGTACAATTGACTTGCTGACAGTCTTGCACAATGAAATGCTTCTTATTCTCGTGTATGTCTTGCATCTCTAAATAAAAACCTTGTCCGATTTTTATTTTGGGAAGGAGGAAGAGAAAATGGAGGGGGAGGGAAGGGGAGTAAATATAAATAAATAAGAAACACGTACCTTCAGGTCCCAGGATATTTAGCGACAGTTGACTTGTCTCGTCTCGAATGCCCAAATGCACCATATCGCGAATCCTAGTCATGTTCATCTCAATACTGCAAATTTCAGGGATGACAATGTTGAAGTCGGAACTACACAAGTTGAACGTGATCATCACGATAAATGCTTGGTTTACCATAAGCTCGATTGACAGGGCGGACTTCATGGTGTCACTAATGATCCTCTAAGGTACTCTTCTGGTTTATTTATCTAGTGAATGTGTGTTTCTTGTCCTTTTCGTAACTAGAACAACTTGGTCTCATCCTCCCTCTCTCTCTCTCTTATGTCTTTTTGTCTTAATATTCTTTGACTTGATGGAGTCTGGCTAAAGGTTCTCTTCCTTTTAGTTCAACCATTGGACCAGGGGACTACACAATGCACAAGACACAAGACACACTAACACGTTTCTTCAAAAATAAAATCTTTCACTCCAACTTTCTCTCTCTCTCCCTCTACATATTTTTAGCTTGATGTCTCATATACAATTTCTTGATTGTTTTTACTTTAAGTGGAATTTGACATTTAATATCCATTTCATCTTTTTTTTTAATTTTGATTTTTTGTCTTGAATTTTATTTCAAATTTTATTGGAATATTTCTTTCAATCTCCAACGACAGCCAATTTTCTCTTTTTTTCAAATCTAAAAATCAAAAAAGAAGAGAAATTATTAATTTATTTCTTATTCCTTGATATAAATTCCATTTCTTTTTTTTCTATTTGAAGAAAAAATTTCAAGACAATTGAAATATCTTGAAAATTATTTTTGTTCAATTTTCCATGCACATAGTCAACATTTCTTATTTATTTTACATTAAGAATTGACTAAAAAAGCTTACGTAAAAAATTGCAATTCATTAGTGAAATAAGGCAAATAAGCTTCCCAACATAACATGTACATTGTACATTATTGTACACACAAAAGCAAAAAGCAGGTCAAGCATCATGGTCAAGAATGGAGGTTTTGAAGAGAAGAATAAATAATATTAATTTGACTCTTAAAATCTTTTCATCTTTGTTCTAAAAGTACATTTGTGTGTCCCTTGTGTGTTGAATTCCAGTTGAAAATCTTTTTTTTTGTGATTTAAAAATGAGCTTTTGTATTCTCTCTCTCTAAAAAAACTCTCTCTACATTGATTGAACTCACCCAAGAGTAGTTGACTACAAGAAGAGTCCATTAGAGTTTATACGTTAAATGTTACAATTCGAGAGAAAGTATTGAGGTTGAATGAATTCTCAAATGAAGTGGACCTGTGTAATACAGAGAGAGGGAGAAAGGGGAGAGAAAGCCCAAAAAAGTATTTTTTTCCAAATAAAACTATTTGTGTAATTCTCTGCATGCTTATAAGCTTTTGCCAGTGTTTTTTTAGTGAATGTCTACGTCTACGTCTATCGTGGACACACACACTCTTTCTCTCATTGCTGTTTGATTACTTTCACTGACCCTCATAGTGAAGCTGCTTTCCATTATCCGTCCTTGAACAGTGACAGCCGAGTCGAGGTTCCATTTGAAGAGAGGCTAAATAACAAGGCAAGATTTTTTTCCCTCTCTCTCTCTCTTATGTAATACTATCCGTTTCAATGGCTTTCCAAACACAAACTCAATAAAATAAAACCAGACTTTCTCTCTCTCTCTCACTCTCCATCTAATTTATGATTTTCTAGCTATAAATCCAGGTAAGAGAGAGAGAGAGAGAGAAAGAAATGTATTGTAGGATCACTACACTGTGGTTACAATGGATTATAAATCTCAGATTCCTTAAATACTGAGATAAATGCAGTGTCTATGTTTGTGTGTGTGTTGCGAGAACAGTAATGTAATTGAAATTTTATAAAAGGAAAAGCTATAAATTTAACCATGCCAATCTAATCAAACACAATGGCAATAGCACAACTGCAACCTGCAGCACCAGCACCAATACTAGTAAAATCTATAGACCTACCTTTCACTTCATTTCATATGAAAAAACATTCTACATAAAAGTTTATATAGACTATTTTACACTATTTTCCCTTGAAATGTCAACGGAATGTTATAAACAGTTTAATATATATTTTCTATGCAATTTTACTCAAAAGGAGTGTATATTTGTTGAGAGTATAGAGAGTCAAATGAATAAAATGGAGTCTCAAATGAAAACTAGTCAAGACATAGACACACACACACACACAAAGAGAAAGGGAGCTTTCTTTCACACGAGGGCCCACACAAAGATAATTCAAAGTCAAGGTACATCCATTTTCCTGCCAACTTTTCTCAAAGAGCTTCTATCTACTACTACTGTACAGATACATATAAATATTAACACATTCAACATTTATACCCATACCTGTACTATAAATTAGTATATATTGTACAGGTACATATATAAAGTAAGTCATTAGGATCGTTAACTAAAACTTTTTCTTTTTTTCTGTTAAAAAGAGTCTTCCTCTTTTTTAGAATACAAAAAAAAAGAGTTTGAGGACAAAAGTGGAAACTTGTAATTAGGCCTAATGGCCAGTAGCAGTGGAAAAAAAAGAAAAAAAAAGTTATCATGATACACTTGTGTAATATCCAAAAGACAAGACAATGTACAGAAAGACCTAAACTCTTGTTGTCAATGTGGTACGCCATTATCGATTAATTTAATACATGTATTTTTATACTTAATTTACTGTTCCTCCACAATTTCTCTCTCTCTCTCTCTGTGAAATTTTTATTCCACAATTTATTGATAAAATAAATATGAAGTAACATATTCGTATTTAATATCATGGAGATAAAAATTGGGAAAATGTCAACACGAAAAAAAGAAGAAGGTTTTTAGGTTTTTCTCATGAATAAAATTTTTGAGGGTTGAAAATTCTGAGAAAAGTTTAAATTAATTGTGAGGAAAAAAAGTTATGACATACATAAAATGTATGAACCAAAATTTATGTGATTTACAGCTTTCTCCAGTCACAGAGTGAAAAGGAGATAAGAGAATATTTTCTCTTATATGAGGAGTGTAATATAGGACACAACTTTTCCTTTGACATTGAGAGAGAGAGAGAGGATGGGTATGATGGGGTACTCGTATAACGTAGATACATAAAAAGTTTAGTCATAATCAATCCATCAATCCGAATCAAATTACTGCTCAAGCTGTCCACGTTGTTTGGTTGAATTCAGAGGCCGTGAAAAAAGAAAAAGGTTCTGACTGACTAAAAGTAAAATATTGATTAACGTACATGTAGAGTTCACATATGTACAGTTCCTACAGATATAAATTCCACATATTGTACATGACATAAAACTTTTTAACTGATTATTTATTCTTAATTTCATGACAATTTCATGACATCCTTGACTGACTCTCTCTCTCTCTTAATGTACAATCTCCTCGTTAAGATGAAGAACATGTCAGACTCATTTTTTTAGTAAAGAGAAAGTATCATGGAGATACATAACATTGAAGAGAGATTGAATTCTCAAGTGAAATTTACTGCCGATTGAATAGATGGATAAGCAAGGGAATTTAGGGAGAAAATTGAGAGAGAGAGAGAGGAAGGGTTAAGGAGAAAGCTCAAAGGGATGTAAGAAGAAGAAAGTTTACGTTCACCTGGATTTCACGTGTCGTTGATCTTACTCATGTTCTCTCTCTCTCTTTCTCCTGTCAATTCCCATTATTATTACTCATATCCTATTCCTTTAATACCCTCACATGTATACTTTTATGCAAGAGACTCTCATGTAATGGTTCTGGGTATTCATAAAACTTTTATAACATTCAATCCAACCCAGTTACTTTCTCTTTAATCAATTACATGAAGAAAAGTTTTTTTTTTCAAGCCAATTCAATTGTCAATGTACTTTCTACAGTGGTGGAGATAGAGACAGTGGGGGTTTTTCAGAGAATATTTTTTGTGTAATTATTATATCCACACGCACAATCAAATAAATTCATGAACACGAATATTTTTTTTTCATCATGTTTCATGGCTCATTTTTACTTTAGTTTTCACTACCATGCAAATTCCCGAGAGACAGTCAGTTTCAAAGTTTTTAAAAAAATAGCTGTCATTGCATTTAAAAAACAGAAATATTTTTATTTAAATAAAAGTTAACAATTAAATTGATTCTACGGATATGTGCCTTGAATTTTAAAAAGTGCAAAATTTACATGTCAATCGATAATTCTTCATTACTTAAAATATAGAATAAATGAATATTTTATTATATTTTCTTATTCAAGACAATAAGAATATTTATCCTTGCTCCTTTAAATTGTAAAAATGTTTTCAGAGAATCTTTGAAATTTAAATCCCATGTAAATATTCCTTTTATCAGGAAAAAGTGGAGATGTTCAAACAATTGAAAAATTCAATACAATTTATTTGCCAATGAATCCGAAAAACCCGTATTTGTCTCTATGGACTATGGATCATTTACTGTGAATGTTCAATGATTATTTTGTTCCAACTCAAGACATTCAATTAATCTACCGGAACCTGTGGAGACCAATGTAGAGAGAAAGTGGAGAAAAGCGGAAAACTGAAAGGGGATACACACGAACAAGGTCTTGTTTAATGTAAGCCCCGGGTAACAGAGAGAAAGTGTATTTGAGTTGGTTTGTCTTAGACATTGGCATGATCTCTCTTTCTCAGTAACCACAAGCTTCCTCTCTGATCTTTTCTAGATCCGCAAATATTTGTTGGGTCCATTTAGAATAAAACCACCACCACCATTGTCACTACTCACAATTCACAAGGCACTAGCCGCCTATTTTTACACGAGTCAGCATTTCTTTACGTTTATTTGTACACACACAACAACAAGGACACATGCTTAGATTAATACTCCCATTTTCTCTCCCTCACCGCTAAATATTTTACACTGTCACGACAAATTCCAAAGAAATTTATCTTGCCTTGACAAAACTAGAATTAAATTAAATGTACTTTTTAAACAAAAAAAACTCCTAGAAAATGATTGAAAAAAAAGATTATTTTAAACTTGACAATTTTAATCAATCAAAAGGCAGAAAAAAAGAGAAAGCAGAAAAAAGAGACTAAATCGTTTTAAAAAAGATTGTAGATTTAGAAAAAAAGTCTAATAGGAAGTTTGGTTTTACAAGGTGTGTGTCTGTGTGTGTGCGAAGGGGGTTGATTTTATTAGGCTCGTTGGAGAAGAAATTCAAGGGAATGTGTAATAATGGTTCTGGGCAAAAGGGAGGGATTACGCAAGAGGCAGAGGATGAGATGAGAAGCCACGGTGAAAGCAATTTGTCTCTTCCGCATCTCTTTCTCTCATTCTTTCTCTCTACATAACACATGATTGTATGGGAGGGTATACAAAATTTTACTAGGTGTATTTTATACTAGTGTGTGTGTTCGTTACATTATTACATGGCTCCCTTCGTTTAATCCTGCCGATCTTTCTTGTGCAGATTTGAATTTGCAGCTCGTCGCTTCCAAGATTCTGTCACCAACAGAATCAAATAGGCCCCTCCAAATCCTTCCTCGATTACTCTCCCCCTTCTCCATCTCCGTCATAATACAGATGGAAGACTCCATTTCATCCGAATATTTTTCTTGCCTTTCTCTCTTTCTCTCTCTCTCTCTCTCTTTAAAATTGGGTCTTTTCTCTTTTCCTCTAACATCTAACACACGACCTCAACCTCATCTTGTCAGCCCTCGTTCTTCTTTTCTTTTTATTTTTACAAAAAAAAATAAAGGAGACACACCACACACACCGTAATTCTAAAATGTTATATAATGTATACATTTATTATCATGACATTTTTTTTGTAGAAAAAAAACTCTCTTTTTCCTGTTTCTTTTTTTACCTTTTTGTAATAACTAATAACAATCTCCCTTTTAAATCATTGTCTAGTCGTCTTAACTTTAATCAACGTCTTCCCCCCAGTACTTCCAGTTTGTCCTGGTTAATTTGACTTTTTGTAAAATCTCTCATTTAATTTTGACTTTCGAGAGAAAGTGTGGACATTTTTTTTTTAACCTTATTTTTTGCACTCGGGTTCCCTTAGACAAGACAAGACGTACAATTTAGGCTTAACCATTAGATTCAACATGATAATTCTTAATCATTAGCAATTGCTCGTGAGACACAAGGAGATCTAATAAGCCACCGTTGAACTAAAGCAATTTCAACCAATTTTCAAAAAAGTCACAAAAAAGAGACTCCAAGGAGAAAGAGGTCGAGAAAAATGGTGGCCATGATGCCAAAACTAGGAAAGTCTCTTTATCTGTACTACCACAAGCAAGTTCTTTTTTTTTTTTGAAGAAAAGAGAGGAGAATAGAAAATGTAGAAATTAGAACACATCTTTTTTTTCAAGAGAGAGAGAGAGAGAGAGAGAAAGAAGGAAGCGACCATGAAAATCCGTTTTTCATTCTTTCTCTCCCACTTTCACTTCCTCTCCCCGCCTTTATGGTATTTGTAAAAGTACACAAAGAGTGAGGAATAGAAAAAATAAAGAAGAAATAATTGTGTATAGGATGGCTTAAGAAGAAATTCCTCAAATTCGATCAGAAAAAAACCCCTGATGAAATAGACGTGGCAATTTTCGGCAATGTAACAAATAGAAAAGATTTGACATCAAAGGAATGTCTCTCTATAGGTAGTTTAGTGGAGTACAGAGTACAAGTTTCATTTCATTCAAGCTAAACTTGAGAGAGAAGAATTGAACGAGATTTTTTTTTTCTCTCTCTCTTTCTCTAGGACCATCGCCGCTAGTACTTGAGTCTTGAAGGGAAAATTTTGCTTAAATGCAAACACATCCTAGATTGTGTCATTTCTCTCTCTCTCTGCTTTCTCCCAGTGCTACCCGCATCCAATATGTGATACAAAAATGTATTCTACAGTATAGACTAAAAAAGAGGTTACAACTGTCTATAATGTAATTTTACTGTGTTAGAAATAACCTTCGACTATATTTTTCATTGAATTAGACATATGTACACACACACAAGGCCTTTATCATATTAGACTGTCGGTGAAGAAGAGAAGACCCCCGAAAAAAAAGCGGGTGCAAAGCCTTTTTTAGCAAAGGCAATGTAGAGCGTACGTGTACGCACTGAACATACCAAAAAGGTTTTTTTTGCTCTATCTTAAAAAACATATTTTTTTTATATAAAATAAAATTTTGTACACAAAAGACAGCGCACACTTTCTCCTCCTTTCTCAAGTCGAGTTGTTGGTCTCCTTCTGTGGGACATGTTGTGTCTCCTTTTGTGTATGTATGTAATGTATAATAATATATGGTTAAAATGGAACATGCTCCTCTCTCTCTCTCTATCTTGAGAAAAAATCCTGGAGACTTGGAGTCAATTTACCCATTTGTGTGTGTACATGGGGAATCGAGAGAGAGAGTTGACTGACTGCACACTGCATAGTAGATCAAAGCAAACTTCTTTTCAAATGATGTCCACTTCAACTAGATCCGATCACTTGTAGAAAATCCTTTTCAACGTCGTCGTACCCTCCTTGAAGAGAGAAAAAAAATTCCTTATCCTTTTTTGTTGAGCGGCCAAACTGAAAATACCTTGAGAGTTGGTGAATGAAGACAGTCACTCAAGTGTCTAAGCGTCTAGCATTACTCCCCCTTTTTTTTTCTCTCTCTCTCTCTTTCTTGTACGTTCATCTGTACAGATACGAGTACACATCCTCATGATTTCAATTTCTTCCAAACCCTCTCGTACCTTGTGTGTATACGTTATCTGTATTGGGATGTTTTTTTCTTCTTTTTCTTCACAACCAACAACCTCCATTGAAAATACAAGGACAAGGACAGAAACAAGGAGCTACAGTCAAGGTTTTTCTTATGATATCATTTTCTCAAAAAAGAGAAGATTTTTTTTTCGGTTACTTAGGCACAAGAGTAAGGCGGGACGGGTGGGCATTATGGCTGTCAGTCCATAGGATATTAACCGTTTCTTAAGGAAAAGCTTTTTACTATTGAAAGAGAGAGAGAGTCTCATTTCTTATGTTACTAAAAGACTTAAACTTGGACATATTATGATTAGTTATCTCAACTCGTTTGGGTATAAAATATAGACTTTTTCTTCTCTCATTTTTATCTTTTTTTGGAGATTCACAATGTATGCATGAATTATGTTCAGCCATCTTTCTCTTAGTCTCAACTTCAACTCAACAATAAGAAAATGTTGTACACTATAAAATTTATATTGTAACTTTCAATTTAAAAATTTAACCAAGTTAAAAGTAACATGAGGAGACTGCCTAAAAGTTTAGAAATATTACTTCAAGATTTTTTGAAGAGTGTTTTTTGGGTGATCGTGGTTTACTAAAATAATATTTAATATTTTAACCAAAAAAAGAGATTCTTTTTCAATTGCCATTTTTTTGCGAGAGTGCAAAAATCATATAAGAGAATATAAAAATGGAGACTCTTAGTTTGTGACTGGAGAAAGCTAGAGCTGGAAAGATATCCTCATATCTTTCCACATCCTCATGTGGTTGATAGTTATGTAGAAAATTTAACTTTTGTCTTGAAGGAATTTTTGACCAAGGAAATAGGCCCTCAACCGCATAATAACAAAGTAGACAGAGAGAGAGAAAGTCAAGTAGAAACATACAGGGAAAGTCCACCACGTGGATATAAGTACAGTCTATATAATTTTATATGGGTACTTTAACATTATATACATATAGGGTATGTGGAGATTAGTCCATAAATCGCTTTTTATCTTTTTTTGCTCTGTGAAAGCTTTAAGGAAATATATTACCTTTCTTTAAACTCTCGCTTAAAATTACCTTTAAATTTATTACTGTAGTTTTAATGAATAAAACATGGAGTAGCTCAACTACTTTAAGACTGTATAGAAAAAGACAGAAACCCATTTACTTTCTCTTCTCTGTCTTGTCTACACGTCAAAAAATACATAGTATTGTATTTATATAACATAATTTATATATATATAAAATAACATGTTGACAGTAAAGTATTTTAAATTTAATTCTTTGTAAAAAATCTGGTTATACAATTTTTATGTAATTTTACTTAAAGTACTTCCTCAATCACAGCTAAAATATTTACCTGTCTCATCATCATCATCATCATTTTGGAATATTTAAATAATTTACCAAAAAAAGATTCATTTGAATATTATGAGCCACAGCAAGGATTAAAATTTATAGATGTGGAGATTCCCCACAAAGAGAAAGGCAATGAGAGAGTATTGTACATAATAAACATTCTATTTTGTGTAAGAAAAAGAAAACAAGTAGACCCAACAATTGACAAAATAAAGTCTTCCTCACGTAGGAATATGGAGCAAAAAAAGAAAGGGAGAAGGAATGGAGGAGGTAAATTCCAAAAAATTGGCTAGTTCTTCTTCTTTACTTTCACTCTTACTCTAGCCAAGCTGAAAGGCTAGAGAGAACAAGTTCTTTTCTTCATGTTGGCTGGGAATCTTTTCAACTCTTCCTCGTAAACCTTTCATGGAGGAATCCTGACGCCTTTGCAGTAAAGTTTTTAGAAAGCCCCTCTTCCGCTTCCTTCCTCGTCTTTCCTGGCTTTCTCTTATTTCTTTCTCCCAACACAGAAAGAGAGTTTTGTGGACTATATTATGTCCTCATGTTGATTCTCTCCCGTACATATTGAAAGGGTGGGGGTAGTATTATAAGTAGTCACAAGAAAGAGAGAGAGAGAAAGCAGTAAATATAACACGTAAGTCTATCTCACACCATACCTCCTTGGGTCCTGACTCACCACGACCATGAGTAAAAGATTAAGTTTATATAAGAGATATAGACTTTTATAGGCTTGAGCTTGAGGTATGAATCTAACCTCATATTTTTGTTGAAAACAAAATCCAAACTATAAGCTGTCTAGTCTACAAAACTCATATGGCCACCTACATGGAGAAATTTTTATGTATAAGCAAAAAAAACTATCCATATCGTCTGGTGCAACGACTACATACAAGGACCACTGTCAACGACAGCAAGCAAGTAACAAGGATTTTGTAACGTGCATACTCTTTAGCCTCCCATACACAGTGGTACTTACACTGACACACAATCAGATTTTAACTTTTTCCCTATTTCAAATCCAACTTTTAGTATTAGACTGGGTGGCCAACCTTGTAATCTTAAAGCAGCTGCTTCAGGACTTTCTCTATCACTATTCTACTCCACATGTTCCTTTTGGGAAAAAAGGGAAAGGGGAGGAGGCAAAAGAAATGAAACCTGTTTACAACTTTTTTTCTTCACATCCACAGAGAGAGAGAGAGAGAAACCCAAAAAAAATCCTTTTCCGGAAAATTACAAGGATCTCGTATACAAACTCGGAGCTATGTGTAGAACGAGTACATGTGTCACTTTCTTTTTTTTAACTTTTACTCATACTTTCTTTATTATAATTGATATACCCCCAAGCACCTCACAGAGTTTTCTCTTTTTCTCTATTGAAACATTTTCAGATGACAGTTTTCCTCTGTGTAATGTAATGGGATTTTGTAATGGAATTGAATTGTAATAAAAAAATTTTCTTGCTTTCTCCTTTCTCCAAAATATTTTTTAAAGGTGGGCTTGTATTTATTTTTTCTATTCCTTCAATCTCCCTTGTTGAATGAGATGGAGAGGCTGAGGCTGAGGTCGGAGGACTGATGGGAAACGCTTAAAGCTTATTCAATCGCATAATTTTGGATTTTGCGGAACCAACAACTTTCGATTTATTTGGATCGGTTGACTGCCTTCTCTAAAGGAAAAATGGAGAGAAGAAGAGAAAAAAATCTAAATTAAAAGTCACTGTGAACGCCAAGGAAACTGTGGGCAACAGACGCCAAGAGAGCCTGTGAAGCTATAAGGACTTATTCCCAGTAGATTACAATGCTTTGACCAAAAAAAAGAGAGTGAGCTCTTTCTCTGGGTCTTACACTGACAGCTTTCCGGAGACAAGCTTGTCTGAAAATACAGTAGGCTTAGATTTTTTCATGTAACAAGTCTTAATATATACTCCACTCTGTCCAATGTAACAATAGAGAGAGGGATAAAAGATAACAATGCTAAAATTTATGTTACTGTTTTTTTTTCTTACAATTTTCTTATTATTGTCAACTATTTTATTTTTTACAATTACTTAACTGTCTTCACTTTACTATTTTTTCTATCATTGTAATCTAATTTCTTACAATTCACAATTAAATGCTTTGTCAAATTAATTTACTGTATAACTGAAAGACAGAATTAAATAATCATTATCAATTTTTTTTCTATTAAAGTTAATTATTTTTACGTAGAATTAATTTACTATTATTTTAGTAATGACACATATAAACGTTTACCAAGTTTTTTTTAATTACAAAAGTCTACTCTGCAATTGTTCTTTAGTCATTACATGAAAAATAATTTTTGTGTACGCGTGTGAGTCCTCCTCCTAATGACAAAAAAATATTTTGACCATTATTTTTTATGGCCTTGAATAATAAATTATATTGGCAATATTAAATTGATTATTACAAAAACATTACTAACGAGTTAGACCACCCAAGTGTTTTTATGTCTCTCTTTTTATTATACAAGGTCATACAGTAGAATATTAGTCTGTCAATTTTGTCATAAATTAATTTTTAGCTTAAGGTGCCGAAACTACCCGTGGCATGAACTGGCTCTGACTGACATAATGTTTTTTTTATTATTAACTTAATTTATTATTGATAATTTTTTTAGAATTGTGGATGTGGAGGCAAGAGAAGGAAACCAAAGACTGTTTATTTTTTCTCTTTGAAAATTCTCATGAATAATTTATTTAAATCCTTTTCAACTGTAAAAAAAGAAGAAGAAGGGAAATTGTTCATAAAACTTTTAAATGAAAATTTCTTTATATAGCATGTTGCTTCCTATACTGTGAAAATGTACACGTACACATACGCAAGAGTAAACATAATGGCTAGTCTCGTGTGCATATTTTAGCAAAGTTTTTGTATTCTTTATCAAATGTACCATAACTATCTACATTTATTTTTTTTATAGGTACTATGCCCACACTAGGCTACCCAACATATAATCTTAAATTGAAAAGGGAGCTGGAGAGAAGGTAAAATTAGGAGACTGTATAATAATAATAATTGTAGCCCTTAAAAACCAAGAAAATTTTAGAAAAAAATAGACTACCATCATAAAATTCATAAAATTAAATTGTACAGAAATAGAAAAAGAGAGATAGCTAAATTTATGGTAAAATATTCCATCTCAAAAAATAATAATTGAATCAAGGCAAAAAAATATAATTACAGCTGACAGTAATAATATAAATTTATATAATCCATTTTTTTCGTAATATTACAGACAACAGACAGAGGGAATGTGATTTAAAACTGATGAAAGTAGGCTATAGAATTACCTATAGGTATAATATTTGTCAATCAAGATTCTGTTTATAATCACACAGTCCCATGTGGTCATAAACAAAGAGTCCACTCCATAGTTTACTCTTATCGTCGAAGTGTAATTAGGGGAGAGGAGACCTTTTTTTTGTTATTGTTCACATTTTTCCACACCATTGAATGCAAGTTATTTACTTAATTGTAGTTACAGTCAATATAACTCCAGTCCTCCATATCTGTGTATATACACAAATGAACTAATTTACTGATGCTTTTATAGATTAATGCAATAGTTCAACTATTATAGTTGATTCCCATGTTATTTGTCAAATTTGGAACTTTTTCCAGCTAAAGCTACAATAACTGGACGAGCTCAATAATATTTATTGAGCTTTCTCTCTCTCTCTCTCTGTGAAAATATACAGGGGAAAGTTGATATGTATAGATGAGCTTGTTCTGACAAAGAACAAGTGGGTTTGAAGGAGCAAATGAAATTATTGTTATTACAAAACCCTTTTTGTTTGTATGTTTGGTCTTGGTCTGACTTGTACTTGTCGACATGTCGAGTAATTACAATCCACCGGTCAGAAAAAGAAAGAAAAAAATAGTAAAAAAAACAATTTACCAGATATTGACTCAAACCATTTATGTCACCATCCCTAATGAACCGTCTCATTGGTTAATGTAAAATTCAGTTTGTTAGCTTTTTCTACCAAAGTAACTTCTATAATATTAGTCAGACCAAAAAGGAAGTAGTACCAGCTGGCCCATCCTGAGAGAAAGAGAGCGGAGAAAGTGAAAAAAAGAAGAGAGAGAGAGAGAAAGGAGAAAGAAGAAGAAAATAGCATGCGATATTACATGATAGTTCTCATAGTTGTAAAACCACACCGAAAATAAGGATACGTTTTTGTCTACAAATATACTCGTACATGTACATGAAAGGGAAGGGAAGACAGAGAATTTTTAACTTGGTAAAAATATATTTATATGAATGATGCATACTTTTTTTTTTATAAAAGTACATCAAAGATGGAAATTCCATATGTAATATACACAACCTATTCAAATTCCAAGGTTCCAAAGAAATGCTTTCTCTTTCTCCTCCAAAACGTAAATGTACATTTTATATGTATACATAACTCTGTATGATTTTGGCAGTAGAATTTATTATTAACCCCCCCCCCTTTAACTTTGTGCCTTCTTGACGCCACTGTATGTATTAAGAAGCTTTTACATAGAAAGTATTCATTCTGTTTAATTTATACATGGCCCTCACTCCATCTCAGAGAGCAATGACAGGGTTAAAACCATGGAGAATGAACTAGAGAGAGAGAGAGAGGAGAAAGTTATAATCAAATACTATATCATCCAAAATGTTTGCATTTCAAACATGACTTGAGCAAACGTTGGTTTTTGCCAAAACTAGAAGCCCAAGTGCGAACAGTTAACCCTAGCCAGTTAAGACTGTGTGAGCGCAAATGAATGAGAGACCACAATGTCCATTTATTGGGTTATGGCTCTAGTCCTATGTACATTGTACTGATGTACAATTTTATGTGGTACACATGGTGTATGGTATACGTTTTGTTTTGTGGTTGAATGAAATAGGACTTTATATTTGTTTTGTTATAGGTTCTACTCTCTCTCTCTCTATAAGACCGGGGCCAATTTACAACAACAAGTCGCAAGAGCCCTTTCTCTTTGACATAACTTGGCCAAGTATTGATTGGACTATACAAGACGACCACAAGAAGGAATAAGGCTAATAGTGTATTTTACGTTTCAAACTGTCTGTCTTTACTGTCAGTTCCTCCATATATATATATATATATATACATTTGTACAATTCATAGGGTAGGAAAAAAAGTAGCTTAACTCGTAACTCAGAGACAGAGACTCTATGTTTCATGTTGACGGGACTGGTGGGACATTTATATGTAATCTTATCCTACACTGAATCCGTTTCATAAAGTCGAAACAACAAAAACATTTCCTACACTTTTTTTTCTAACCACCTTCCATGCTATAAAACTATATACGGACGATGTACGTATAAGACGTGTATATTCAGACAATTTTTTTACATTTTTGTTATTGACATTCATACCATGATACCCCCAAAAAACCATTTTCAAATAAATCAACCCGTTCTGAAGTTACATTTCTTCTCTCCTATTTTTGTTTGTGTAGCTCTATATTGATAGTTATGAATGTAACATATAAAAAACGTGTACATAGTACATACCTTTATTTAAACAAATAGCTTAGTAAACTCTAGAGAAACTATAGTGGTAAATAATATATAACTACAATTTAACATTGGTAGAATTTTAAATATCTAAAAAAAAATTAAAAATGTATTTTTAAAAAGTGGATAAAACGAAAAAAATGAGGATTATTTGTTACATATTTTCATCTTGCTCTCTTGTGGTAGTTGATAACACAGATTATGAGAAATTAAATAAAGACAAGGCATAGTGCAAAATGTTTCCGTATTAAATTGTTAGAATAATTATTAGCTGTAGTGATCTCAACAAAGAGAATTTTGTAAAGAGTCTTTAATCCCTCTAATATTTGTTATAAGTATGATCAAGGAGAAATAGAGCAGGTAATGTGGAAATGTTTCTAAAATTATGAGAGTATATTCAAAGCTAATTCGTAATTAAAGTTACAAGACAGAAATAGAGAGAGAGAGAGAGAGAGAGAGAGGAGTCACTTTGGACTTTGGTATCAAGTATAAATCTTAGGGCTATGTAACTGTAACATAAAGTAAAGTACAGAAGAAAACCTGACAACAACTCAAATTTGGTTATGATAGCTAATAAGCAACAGAGACAGGATAGGAAAGAAGAAGAAGATTAAACTCTAGTTTCCCAGAACATAAGGAAACCCCTGTTAACTAATTAATTAATGGGAAAGATTAAACACGTTGTGAAAAGGATATGTTACACTACTATCTCTCTAGTGTAAGATATAATATGAGATAAAAGCATGTATAGAATAATTATTATATAATATTTTTACCTTTATCCAGAGATTCTATTGTAGTTTGTTGAATACTGACAATGAGTACACACGTGCTACTTTTTTATAGGAAATGTGACCAGTTTAAGTTTCACTGGTTTCGCCTACAGTTTTCTCTCTCTAAATACATGCAAATATTTACACTTTGCCCTCTCTCTCTCTTTAATTTAACTCAACACCTTCTTTTTTAGCTGGAGAGGAAACTCATTACACTAATAACTCACAAAGTGCTACATGATAAGTAAAGGATACATCTCATTCTCTCTGAAAACTATCCAGGTACTTTAATGAAATCTTATATACATTTATTTTTGAAATTAGACAATTACTTAGCAAGTCATCACTAAAATATTAAATATTATTTACATATAAATATAACACTCAGATATGTATTAGGAAAGGTACTTGTATTTCAACATGTAAATGTACATTAGATCAACAGCTCGTATACCTGTCAAATTCTTTCTGTGTCTACTATTATGGAATATAACCCTAAGTTTATGGTGATTTTATTATCTAGATTTTATATCCACACACACATAGGCTAGCATTTAACATATTCCCCCCACTCTCACTATCTTTTCTCACGTCTGATTCATTCAGTCAAGTAGTTTTTATTATAATTTTGACCACCCTTTCACAATTTTTAATATCATACTAACTAAATGGTGAATGGATTTTTTTGTGCAATTTTTAATAATAACAATTTAGCTTTTCATAAGTACATGCACACACATCTAACATTAACTACTCACTAGTGAGTACTTTGCCATTCATTTTGAATTACAGCTGAGAGAGCATAAAATAAAACGGAAATAATAACAAATATCTCGAGTCATTTAAGGTTTTTGTTGACAAAAAAAAACAATGGAAAGATAAAAAAAGACGAGAATAATAAACAAAAAAAAGTTTTTTTTAACACTTTGAGTCAAAGAAAAAAAAGACAGAGATAGAGTTTAAGTGCACGCTTTTTTTGTGGACAGTAAAAAAATAATAATAGACTTTTTTTCTCTTTATTTAAACTCACCGATTTGTGAATCAAAAGAAGGAGAGGTTCGAAGTACATGGAACAAACGGTGCGGAGTTTTGTTTCAAAAAACTGTTCTGTAATCAAAAAAACACTGTAAGTATAACAATCAACCTTCGGTTGGTAAACAAATCACAAAAAAACTGATTTTTGGCACACCTACAGATATATCTGTACAGATATTCCTTTCAAACACAATTTTTTCAGTTAAATAGTTTAAATTATAGACTCCAGTTCTATATTTAAATGATTTTTTTCAAGTTTTTAAAATTTAACCTTGTCTTTATACACACACAAAAGACAATTAAAGCTTTTCACTTTTAGTAGATTTCTATTATTAGAAGAATAATTTTTCCATAAAATTTTTTCCTGGTACACTTCCTTGTTTGTAGTTAAAAGTACTCACAGTAATACGAAGTATTTCACAAAGAGAAAGAAATGTTTGTAAATTTCGTTTAAATAAAGTTAAACTGCCACAAGAGACTTTGGAGAAGGAGTAATTGTAGGCATTGAGATTAATTATGTATGGAATTGTCATATAGAGAGAGAGTCTATATAAGAGCTGATCAATTATTAAAAGGAATATTCTAATAATTAATTATTAAGGGTCAGACATGAAGACAAAACGAGCCATTGATCATGACTACTATAAATATAGTCTATTTTATATGAACAATGAAAGGATAAAAAGCTCCATGACACTACGACTAGCACTGTAACAGTTTGAGGAGGAGAGACAGCCCAGCACACACGGAATGGAGAAAAGAGAGTGACTTTCCCAACTGAAAGCAACTTCCCTACTGACTATCCTTTGCTTTCCCCTGCCCTCCTTTCTATCTAACCCAGCTCCAAAAACCGTCACGTTCCAAAGACTTTCCTACTTTTTTATTCTCTCTCTCTCCAACTCAAATTGTAGCAGTCAGTTCAGTTGGAGAACCCAGGCTGGCTGAGGGTTCTCCAATGATGTGCAGAGCATATTTAGCTATCTCATAGATAGTGTGTCTGTGTGCCATGCTAAGCATAAATATAGAGATGAGATGCTTAGGGCAAATCAAAATTATTCCTTTATTTGTACAGTAGGTAAGAAAAAGGATTTTTTTCCCTTTTTTCAAAACTATATTCTCTGTACATTTTCAAAAATAAATACAAAAAAGGGTCACGTTAGTCTATTCTTCAAAAAAAACTTACACAAAAGGAAAAAAAGGCTTGAACAAAAAAAGTCAACAATTGAAAACTAGCTCCCTACATTTTTTTTGATGAAAAGAGAGGACATATTATATTCAAGGCACTACATGTATGTGTATTATGGAGAAAGTTTGATATGTAAATATTCATGGTCATTACCTATTCAAATATAAATGAAGTATGAGTGGTACATACATAAATAAATTGGCATACATATATGTATTCCTTTTTTTGTCCTTTTCAAACTCAACTTTATTAGTTTTTTTTTCTTCAACAATTCTTCACAATGGAATGAAATAAAAAGGGACTATGACTTTACAAATAGACAAGAACTCGTACTAACAACAAGGCTAAAAAGTTATACAAGAAATCCTCGAGTGTAAGAATCCGTCATTTAAGTTTGTATGAAAGGAGAGAGAGAACTCTCCTCCATAAAATAAAAAAATCTATCAAGGTGGTTATAAGTCATGTTAAGAACCATGAAATAAATGGTGTGTTGTTTTCAAATAGTTGGCAGTAAGTAATAATGTATTAGGTATTGACATTAAATTCATGTTGACTCTTTCTTCTCATAAACGGTTATTTACGTTTAGTCAATTCCCTCGCTGACACTCTTTTGTGTATAAAGATTTTTTTTTTTAAAAAAAAATTTAAATCATGACTTGTATTATGATATGCTTCAAACCAAACAGTTACAATTTCACATAATACATACCATCACAATATTAACACAAGGAAAACTAAAAAAAAACAATAAAAGTTATTATTTACAAACAACGCAAAGTAAAAACTCCACAGTCATTTTCTTGACATGGTCACACATGTGCTCTAACAATACTTGTATACCCATTTTTGTCTAATTTTTTTTTTTTCATTATAACAACATTGATATACTTATAGGTATATATTTAATACTTATGTTAATACTAACAATTAAATTGGTAACAAAAAATCACATGTTTGATACAACACAATAGTTTTTGAGAGAGAAAACCATTACGTATAAATTGGTTTTGGTTAAAATTAGACTAAACATATTAAAGTGCGTAAATTGACTGAAAGAATTATGTATTTAATACAGTTTAATTAATATACTGTTTGTCTCACATTGGTTAAAGATTAATACAAAAAACTTTAAAAAAGGAATTTTCAAAACAAATTATTTTCTACTCAATTAATTCACACCTGTATAGTGTTAATTATTATGTTTTATAAAAGTTACACTGAATTTGTGATGATCATAAACGAAGTAGTTGCTTGTACTTATAATTATAAATTACATTACATAAGTCAAAAAACAATACTTAATATGTAAGTTAAGTAATTTAATAAAATTAGTTTTTGTACGTTTTACATAGAGAGTTGATAAAATGTTAAGCTCACAAAAGTTTTTTTTTGTCTTGTTAAATGTGTCTCTAAATAATTATCCAGAACCTAAACTATATATACTTGACCCAAAGTATTTTAATTAGTACCACTTACTTTAACGACTAGGTTTTTAAATGCGCACTGCACTTTCTAAACTTTCTAACCCGTTTTTTTTCACTTTTTCTCTAAATTTTTTTAATTATTGTAGAACATTTAAACTTTGCACTATAATAATAATTCTATTACATATTTTCTAAGTAAAAAAATTCTTAAGTTAATTCAACATCACAATTTTTGACAACATTGTTGCAATTCATGATAAATTACACGCAAGCGACGTGTGCCTATATTAATAAGTCTTCTATATCCTATCACCATTTCATGTAAAAATTTCTATATATTCTAAATAATATATATTTTAATATTTATATTGCTTTTTTTAGTTTTGATCAGCATTTGCCTTTTGACTACAAAACACAATATTGTAGAGTTTTACTAAAATGTAAAAAATTTAAGCAGGCATTGCAGTCAAAGGTGCATTTGGATAATTTATTTTTTGTGAAAACTTACATGTGACACGGATAATACAAGTTAAGGTATTCACCAAAGTTAAAGCTATAAATATTAATGAAGATAAAAGACAATCGTGATCCGTAAAAAAAACAAAAGTACAACAGTCTATGGTATATTCTCCTAATGTAAAATATGATAAACAACATTTTTTATGATTGTAATTCACCTAGTACCTCATATCAACAACTGCTAGTTGATACTGTTTGAAAATATTTACTTTCTCTCTTTTAACCGTACTTTTGATTGATCATGGACAGACTTGAATAATTAACAATTTTAACAATATTATTTAGCTAAAGTGACTGTGCTATAACAAATACAATGTTAGTTAGTAGACAAATGCTCAAAATTAAATACAAAAACTGTGACATTCCATTTATCTAGAAATACTGATTGTTCTCGGCTCCTGTCATTTATATGGCAATTAAATTATTTAAGTATAAACCTGTTAAATCCATCCGCTAACTAACAATCCCCTTAAAAATAGTTATGACTTGTAAAATTTGACTACAGTTAGTAACAAAACTGACCAATATAACGGTGTTGACTAAACTCAAACTGAATGTAAGAATCATTTGAACAGCCTGGATCATTCGCTATGATAAGCTGGTTCGGTTTTTGCAACAGAAACACCAAAAAACCTCATTGTTATTCGAGTTTTTGGTTTAAAAAAATGACCACGGGCATGTATTCTGAAATTTTGACACAAAATGAACAATTATGTTACATTAAAAATCCTAATTTGACTAGAAAAATTATTAATCAAGTTGAAATGAAAAATTGCCATTAACGTACCCGAATAGAATGTGTAGGTAAGTAGCATAACCAGCCAGAATATGCCACCACGCGTGCAATTGTGCTGTAATAGATAAATATAGACACGTCAAATAATAGTCCTAACTGAAACACAAATTACTTGTATTTGATTAAAAAAATTAATTTATCAAAATAATTACAAAACTTACTGAATGGTCTGAGCGTACGCGGAAGTTTGTTTCTTATATCTCTGCAAGATTTAAAAAATATAAATTTTATATAGCAATAATTAAAAATAAAAGGAAAGGTGCGAGACAACAATAGTACAAAAGCACATAAATTTAAAATAAAAATAAGTTTACTCACGATATTTGAGGACAGAGTTGATTGTCTATTGAGAAAATAAATCAAATAAATTAATGTCAATTAAAATTTATAAAAATCATAAGCACAGGAAATTAATTTGTTAAACTTACCAATATTCCATAATCCGAATCCGAAAGTGTACATAAAAAATCCAACGGATAATATTTTCGTGCAGGTTCTGCACTGATTGTGGTTAACTAAATGTAGATCCAAAGCCAACACAACAATGACCAAGAGGCCGTACATTGTCTGTAATCACAATAAATAAGTAAATTTTAGATTTTCAATAAATTAAATTATTTCACACATAAAAAAATTACAAAAGTATCTATTCTACAACAAGAACAAGAGTCTACAACTATGGACGATAACACCAGAAAGATTTGATGTAAAAATTACATGATGGATGAGTGGATTCTGAAAGATTAAATAAACTGCAGTGAAGAAAAAGCAGTATATGAAACAGACGCCGATAATGAACCAATTAATTTGTTTTCGAGCAGACTTTCTTATCTGAGAAGGCAAAAAAGTTAATATAAGATTTTCTGAAATATTGACCAAAATCAGAAACAAGAGATCACTCACCTCCCACAACTGATAGACTAGAATAGAATTTCCCCAAACCATAGGAAGTTCTAGAAGAATAGCACAATTTTTTGTAGGAAAAGAACCAATTTAAAATAGCTCAACTACATTAAATTTGTAAATAATTTCTTTTCAATTACCATCCGCTAGTTGCATTGGCCATAGTAGTGTCATATGAAATGCCCAAGAGCCCAAACCAACAACTAATAGAATGAGTTTAATTTCATTTTAGCTTGAGCAGATTAATACAAAGCCATGCAAAGTTTTGCTCAAAAATTACACTACATATTCCCATAAATTAAATAGAATAAGAATTGTACAAAGCATAATGATGTTACCAATCAGAAATAGATGAGTTAAAATAAATTTTTTCTCAAGTCCAAGCCGTAAAACTTCGTAAATTCCGAATAATGGAGGGATGATCATTCCTAGATTGCTGATGGTGTTCCCTATATTTTCACAATAAAAAATCCAATGTAATATTTTACAATTTGAAAATTATAAAACAATAAAAATTAGGTAAATGCATAGTAATTGAAGCTTACAAAATTCAGCTATGAATGGACTGACTTCATAATTGACTAAATATTAGAAAATTGTTTTAAATTATTATTTTTTTAAATCCTTAGAATAATGTTTTGTACTTTGTAATTGTGACTTTTAAATTAAATTACCTTCACACCAGTCGAGAGTTGATGTGACTTTTCCCCAAAATTCTGGAACAGGAGCCATAATAAATAACTATAATTTAAATAAATAAGCGGAACCGAAATTTTTAAGTCTCCTCCACTATTTTTTTCCCCAGCTGATGTGAATGAAAAAAAGTATTATGTACGCTAGACCATTGAGTGCTATAAAATTTACATGAGCCTCTCTTATGACTGAGAGTGTGTTAGATAATAATTTATTTAAACTGTCTCTCAATGTGGAAATAAGTGCTCGGGTCAATAAATACTTTTTTTTACAAGTTTAATGAATCGATATTTTTATATTATATTAAAAAAAAGAAAGGCCGTCAATACCAATTAAATGACACGACAAAGTTGACGTAGAAAATAATTACGATAATTGTACACTTGTGTCTAAAATCTTGAAATCGGTGTACTTGACATATTTAATATGCCATAATATATTTATATTTTAATTAAATTAAATGCATAGTTGTATCATTGTATTAATATAAAACCGTGCAAATCAATGAAAATGGAATAAAATGTAATAAAAGTCATGTACTTATAATGTAGATGCTTATAAATTAATTAAAATGGAAAATGGAAAGTATACAAGGCGGAGGAATGATAATCAGAGTTTAAATATTTGAATACTAATTAGTAGTATTAAATTTAAGCACCGCACATGGTACACTCATCCTTGTTCTGAAGAGAGCAAACCATGCCAGCCATATTCGTCTCGAGATCCTGCAATTTACTCTTGTCAACCGTGAATTGAATTGCATTGGCAGCTGGTTTCGTACGAAGATAGTACATTCCAGTTTTCAATCCCTATTGCAAAAAAAATTATATTTCATTAAATAATTAATAAGATACTCTAAGGTGTTGCATGTGTGTCAGGATAATTTACAAAAGTAAATGTTATTGAAATATTCAATAAAAAAGGTACATACCTTTTCCCAAGCGTAAAAATGCATGGATGTCAACTTGGCAAAGGTAGGCTCGGCAATATGAATGTTTAATGATTGAGACTGGTCAATATATGCGCCACGATCGGCTGCCATATCAATGACACATTTTTGAGAAATTTCCCACACAGTTTTGTAGAGAGACTTGATCTCAGAAGGAATTTCTGCAATATTTTGAACGGAACCATTTGCAGCAATCAATTTATTCTTCATATCTGCATTCCAAAGTCCACGTTCTGTAAGATCCTTCAACAAGTGAGGATTCACAATCTGAATGAGAACAACAAAGAAAAATATTATTCATACATCCGTGTCATAAGAAGTAATAAAATAGTAATAAAAAAGAATTAGTTTAATGAAAAATAATAAATATTAGCGCAATGAACCTGGAATTCTCCTGACAAGACTCGTCGAGTGTAGATATTGGAGGTGTATGCCTCAATAGATTCATTGTTTCCAAGGATTTGAGCAGTTGAAGCAGTGGGCATAGGTGCTAATAGTAAAGAATTTCGCACTCCATGCAGAGCAATTTTTTCTTTAAGTGACTGCCAATCCCACATATCCGTTGGTTTGACATCCCACATGTCATATTGAAGAATCTAAAATTAAAAATATAAAGAAAGTGTCATGTAATTTCTTCCATTTTAAAGCATTTTATAGATGAACTAGGTAGGACTGATATGTGGAAAAAGAAAAATGTTAATGTGTAATATTGTGGAGAATATTTGTTTGATTGGTACTTACACCTTGACTAACTGGTGAGCCGGCATAAGTTTCATAGGGTCCCAATTCCTTGGCAAGTTCCATACTAGCTTCAAGAGCTCCATAGTAAATTGTTTCAAAAATCTGAATGTTCAATTTCTTGGCTTCTTTACTTGCAAAGGGATAACGCATTAAAATAAAAGCATCAGCTAGACCTTGCACACCAATGCCAATGGGACGATGACGTTTATTAGAATATTCAGCCTGCAATGTTTAAATTGGAAAAAAAAATATTTAAAAAGTCTTTTAACTAATACGGCACTATCTTTCTTATTTATTTGTGAATCACCTTATCTACGATTTGCATGATTTGTGATATGGAAAAATATGACTATACCTCTGGCACTGGGTAGTAATTGACTTCAATAATTTTGTTCAAGTTTTTGGTACAAACTTTAGAAATCTCCTTGAGCTTTTCAAAATCATAGGTGCGGTCAGGTCTGACATACATGTTCACAGCAATGGAAGCCAAGTTACACACGGCAACCTAAGTGGGGAAAAAAATAAGTTAATACTGAATAAATAGCTGGTTGCAACGATATACAAAGTGATAACAAGTTGACACATAGCAAGACATACCTCATCAGGACTTGAATACTCCACAATCTCTGTACAAAGGTTGGAACATTTGATTGTGCCCAAATTCTTTTGGTTTGACTTTCTGTTACAAGCATCCTTATACAGCATGTATGGAGTTCCAGTTTCAATTTGTGCTTCAATTATGCTGTACCATAATTTTTGAGCAGGAATAGTTCTACTAGCTCTTCCCTCCTTCTCATATCTGTAATATGCATAAATTAAAATAATCACTTAAATTACAATAGGGAATTTCTTTTTCTTTTGAAAAATGTAAACCATTTGATTCAAATAAAAATACACAATAGTATCAGCAAACTACACAAATTCTCATCAACATACCTCAAGTATAATTCATCAAATTCTTCACCCCATACTTCAAACAATCCTGGTGCATCTTTTGGGCACATCAAAGACCAATCTTCATTATTCTTGACACGTTTCATGAACAAGTCTGGAATCCACAGGGCGTAGAATAAATCACGGGCTCGAGCTTCCTCACTACCGGTATTCTTTTTGAGATCCACAAAACTAAAAATGTCAGGATGCCATGGCTCAAGGTACATGGCAAATGCTCCTGGTCTCTGTACAAAGACACATTAAAATCATACTAATGAAAATACTGTCATTTAAAGTACATTGGCTCTTGTTGTAGTACAAAAAATGATGAGAAATATTTAAAAAAAATAAATAAAATGACAAATGTACCTTGTTGCCTCCTTGATCAACATATCTTGCTGTATTATTGTATACTCTCAACATGGGTACTAGTCCATTAGATCGTCCATTAGTCCCACCAATGTAAGACCCAGTTGATCGAATGCAATGGACATTGACTCCAATCCCTCCAGCACTCTTGGATATCAAGGCACATTGTTTCAAAGTATCATAAATTCCCTCAATACTATCCTCTTTCATTGTAAGGAGGAAACAGGAAGAAAGTTGAGGACGAAGAGTAGCAGCATTAAACATTGTTGGGGAAGCATGAGTAAACCATTTTTCAGAGAGTAAATTATAAGTTTCAATCGCAGCGTCAATATCTTCCCCATGAATCCCAACGGCAACACGCATCAACATGTGCTGAGGTCTTTCAGCCACCACACCATTTATCTTGAGAAGGTATGACCTTTCTAGAGTCTGTAATGAATTAATCATCATTGGAAAAAATCAGATCAAATTGAATGATTCAGTAAGAATATTATAAGGATAAACAAATGAATCATAAATATCAAGACAAATTAAAGACAAATATGAATCATATTATATTTATCTCTCTATATATTAATCATACGTACCTTGAAACCAAAATAGTTGTAATTGAAATCTCGATCGTATACAATAGCCGAGTTGAGTCGACTAGCATTAGCTTGCATTATTTTCAAATACTTGTCTGCAATCATGGGAGAACGAATACCACTAGACTCATCAATCATATTATAAAGATCCGTCATGACCTCTGAAAAATAGTTGCAAAAGAAAATCATGTACTATGCAAACATTTAATGATATTACATGAAAATAATAGCTACCATGTCCTTGAAGACTCATATTAACTTACCGGAGAAGCATTTTTTTGTCTCCTTGTGTAAATTTGACACCGCAATTCTTGCTGCCAAAAGTGCATAGTCAGGATGTTTGGTGGTCATGGTGGCTGCTGTCTCAGCAGCAAGATTATCCAACTCCACGGTGGTGACTCCAGTGTAGAGACCCGTTATCACACGCTTAGTAATGGCAGGAGGGTCAACAAATTCCAGATTGAGACCATAACACAACTTTTCAATTCGGGATGTAATTTTATCAAAATGAACTTCCTCACTTCTCCCGTCCCTTTTCACGACGTACATTTTACTTCGACGAACCATTGTTGACTAACGGACGATATTTCCGATCAGGTAAATGAACTACAGCACCCTTTTGAAGTACAACCTTTTTGTTGGACGTTTCAAAATCGATTGACAAGGAACTGACAACGGCTAGAACTGAATAAAACGAAAGGAAAAAAAATATTTTTGACTCATCAGCAACACGGACAAAGAGATTTCTGGCGGCTTGGTCTTGACCAATGGGACGGTCAGTTTTGAAAATTTAGTTTCCCACGACAAGGGGAGAGTCAAGGATGGCTGGGTGGTGATGAGTAATGACTTTGGAATTCCAATAATTACGTCCTGTGTATGTAGTTGTACAAATAACACAAAGTTTTAGTTTTTATTTCCTTTTTAATTTTAATTTTTCCTTCTTCTCATGTTTCATCATGGATTCAATTTTGGATTCATCGACAGAGGAATTAAGTTCAGAAGAGAGACTGATGTTGAGCTCAAGTAAACGGCAAGAGCCACAAGGTGAGGAAGAACATGACAATTTTCCAAACAAAAGTGAACCCCAAGTGGCTTCAAAAAATGTACTTGAAAGATCTTCCTCATCATCCTCATCCTCCAGTTCAATCTGTGAGCCAGAACCATGTTATTTTTATGGAAAGTCAAAGTCGAACAATATGAGCTTAGATTCAAACTCTGCATACAATACTCTAATTATTCATCACAATAATTCCAGTCTCCTTGCTGATACATGGATGTAAGTCTCAAATTAATATGGTCAATCTAATTGTCTATAATTTTATTTTATTTTTGTGTATATTTTTTTTTATTGAAAAATTCTAGTCCAGCTAGTCATGAATTTACTACAGTCGGAATGGGAAGCAGTCGAAACTCGAAAAATTCACGTTCATCAACATCGCCAACAAAAGATAGTACAGGGTCTTTACAAAGGTCAACTAGCCCAAAAAATAGTCATTACAAAAATAGCCCACCTTCTTTTGAAAATAGCAGCTCTAACAATACCCTCGTCACGTCAAGTGAATTATCTGATATCCCTCGAGATTACTTAAATCAATTAACAGTCTTAAAACATCTTGCGAAGGAAGGTACGAAAAACGAGACTTGAATCTTTTTGTATATGTTTTTAATATGTTGCTTCAAGTGTAGAAAATTTTAAATTATGGTCAATTATACCGATTTCATATTTGTTTTGTTAAATTTTCCATGTTCGTGTCCGACTCTTTGTCAAAGCAGTTCAGGTTTGTAAAAGATATGCCATTAATAGACCTATACTTGATTATAAAATTATTTGTCTGTAATTTGTCATTAAATTTATATTTCATTTTTATTATTTTAGCAAGATCCTGTGGGTGGATCAAGTCAAAGTCTTTTACGATCTGCCAGTTTCTCAAAGTCACAGCCTGATCTGACGCAAGCCTCATTATTGACAACTTCTTCACCTGTATGCCATGACCCCGTATCTAAACCAAAAAAGAAGAAACATCCTCATTCAAGTGGAGGTTCAAATGTGAAGCAACAATCTTCTCCAAGCTCTAGTAAATCACATTTAAGCAATGAAGAGGTACTTCCATCAGTTCAAATTTTGGAAATTTTGATGCGAGAAAATTCTAATCTGAAGACTGAATTGGTGAATGCCCGTCGGAAAATCAACATAATACATAAGGTTTGACAATCACAAGTCCATGATGCGAAATAACAATAATAATTAATATTTTTCATATTATATATTGAGGTTTCTTTTTCACTCAATTAATTTTTGTGGTTTGTATTCATTTCCTAATTTTAGTTGGAAACAGAGCTTTCACGTCTTCAGGCCTCTCATGCAGCCTTATTTGAGTCAACCGAACGACGGGAGAGCTTGGAGAGAACAGCTCGTTCAAAATTAAGTACAGAGGTCAAAAGGCTAACTGCCGTCAATCGGGAATTACTTTGTTCCTCAAATTCACTTCAAAATTTGTCACCCTATGCTGTTAATGAGGATATTGAAACTGCCAAGAAAGATTTGTCAAAAAAGGAACTCAAGATAACACAGCTAGTCTCTCAAAGTAAGCCTTTTTTTCTTTTGCCTTTACTCTTCAAAGGACTATGTATACTCAAGTTGTCTCAAATGTATTATAAAAATGGTTTCGTACATTACACTGTATTTTCTTCAAGTACTAAATAATAAAATGACTTTGTATGTTATAGATAAAGAGCTGGTAGCGACAAAAGAACGACAAGAAATTGAGTTAGCAGCTCAAAGAGCAACTTTAGCAGAACAAAGGAACCACATTGATATTTTAGATACTGCATTAAGTACGTTTTACAAATGATATATTGTCACATTCTCTAGACATTAATACTTATATCAGCTTAAATGTAATTTATTTCTTTGATACTAATTTATTTTTCTTTTGTATAATAGCAAATGCACAAAGTAATGTTTTGAGACTGGAAGAAGAGTTGAGGAAAAAACAAGAATGTGTGGACAAGGTCTCACAATTACAAAGAGCAATCTCATCTTTACAATTAACAAGTGAGAAGAGAGAGCAGTCTGAAAAGAAGTTGCGTACTCAACTTGAGGGTGAAGTCACTGATTTGAAACTACAATTAGCTTCCTCAAATGCAAATAGTAATAATCATCATCATGGTCAACCCATGCATCACTCATCACCGTCCATTGCTAATAATATGCGTGGATTTCAACAACCACCACCATATCCTGGCTTACAACACAATAGTGGGAATGGAAGTCAGTCTAGTATTCATACTCAGACACAACAAGAAATTCAAAATCTACAAGAAAAATTAAAATTGTCTGAAGAGAAAATTTTGAGCTTGGACTCTCAGGTTGCTCGATGGGAACATTTTTTTGCTTCAGCTGGAAATGAAAAACCAACTCTTGTCTCTGGAGGAGGAACTGCTTCAAGTCCAAATACACCCAATTCTTGGTCGTCTTCCAGAGGTGGTACTCCTCATTTTTTTGGTAGTGGCTCATCCTCAGGCATGCCAGATGATTTAATGCAGACTAAAAATCGAACAACAGATTTGGAATGGAAAGTTAAAGATTTAGAATCTCGTTTAAATGAACGTGATGCCATGATACGAGTTCTTCATCTACAAAATGTTCCAGCAAACTCGAGTGGAGGATTCTCAGACATGAGAAATCAAAATGTGAGTAACTCAACGGGTACCTCACCCCTTTTTTCTTCTTTCAACTCATCCTCATCCGTAGCTGCCTTACCAACCTACCGTGAATCTCCAAGTTATTCTACTGCAAATGGAAAAAATCATCAAGTGAGTGTCTCATTAGCTTCAATAAATCAAAATCAAGGAAATATGATTGATTCTGTCCTCATGTACTCAAAGATGGGCAAGTGTGACTCTGAACCTCCAAGTTATGCCAATTTACCCATGAGACTTAGAGGAAGTGGTTCCAGCCTGGTCAAAAATTCTAACGAGAGTCTTCAATCTAATGGTAATGTTATGGACATGGGAAATTCTGGACATGGATCCATTACCTCCAATGGTAGCCAAGAAGAGGGTAAAAGCATCGATGAACAATTGAAGGAACTTGATAAACAATTACTCTCAAAGGTAAAATTATTAAACAACTAATAATCAATCACTTTTGTCTTGTTTTTTAAAAAATCTTTATCCTTAATCTGTTTTTTTTCTTACTACACATTACTCTTAAAAACCTAATCTTCTGCTTATAGCCAATTGTTTGCTACTACCTTATGAACATTTAATTTTTTTAAACCTTCCAATTTAAATACTAAATATTCCATTTCGATTTTCTTTCTTTCTTGCCTGCAAGACTTTTTTTTAACCTTGTGTAATTTTTCAAAATCTTTTTTTCCGTACCTATAATAGTGAATGTATTCTGCGTTATGACAAATATCTCCAAGTATGCTTACATATAACTCCTAGTCTAAATAATTTACTCGCTAGTTAAGATGATGGTCCCAATGTTTGAAATGACAAAATTAACGATTGCATTATTGAGTGGAAACCTTTGATATTAATGGATTATTTTTAGATTTTTAGTTGTACTTAATACATGTGAAGGAAAGATTTCCAAAATACTAGATACTTCATACTTTAGTTCAATTTTTTTATAATGATGATTATTTTTTTAATTGATGATTTAACAGAATGGTTTGAAGTTTGCTAAAATGATTATCACTTGCATTACATTTAACGTTTGTATTTTTTCAAGATTAAAATTTTTTGTTCCATTGAAAAGTAATTAATTCTTTTTTTTTGTTTGTTAAATTAACTATAATGCTACAATCATCACCTATGTACATAGGTAGATAATATATTTAGATTTCAGAGTGAATAGATTCTTTTGGTTTGAAAAGCATTAAAAGGTACATTTGATACTTTGATACATAATTAATTTATCATAAATTATTTTATGACATTTTAAATATTTACATTTAAAGAGGGATCTATCAATGGATGAATATTTTAGGGAAAAGCAATCGTTGTTTTGTTGTTTCAAACAGGGTGGGCCTTCAGGGCTGAAAATGCAATCGGGCCTTTGCTGTATTCCAGGTTAATTTTATTTATTTGTCAACCTTTGTTTTATGTTCACCGAATATTATTTAGGGCCTGATTTGAGTTATTTGTAAAATTATGATCAACCACAAATTGTAACAAGTGTACATAATTATTACACTGCCAGCTTTATTAAATATTTACCACAAAATGCTTTAGGATGTTTCACTACTATTAAATAGTGGTTTTATATTGTAATCATGGTATACATTGATATTGATACGTACAAAATAATGTTAAATAAGTGATTAAATTTTTTTTAAAATGGTGTTTCAGGATTCTCTCATCCAGGCCCTTCAACGAGAAAGGGAAAAGTATCCCAATCATTATTGGAAAGTTTGAGTCGTCGTCAAATGAGTAATAGTCAAGAAGTAAGCAATAATAACTGTGGAAATGTTGTCAATAATAATATGGCAGCATTACATAAAAAGTCATTCAAGCCAGTACTTCCTCCTCTACCACTGCCAAAACCTCAAGTGCCTCTTGGTCATTTTCAACAACAAATGCAGTATCAAAGCCATAATTCACAGGGAGGTCAACAACAAACAATTCGGACAAGCTCTGGTCCACCATTTATTTCACCTGGAAGCTCTTCTAGTTCATCTATGAATCCACCCGTTAGTCATAATGCAACAGCTCTTTCTCTGTCAAATAGTGTGGACTCGATACTTTCTGATGGAGGGAAAAATTCTGGTTGTAATGTAAATGTCTTTACTCCAGCCCTACCGAAAGGCCTCCCTCCTAAGAGTCCCGTTGAAATATCAGCCACCACAACTAATAAATGTAGGTCCCTTGAAAGGAATAAACCAACTACGACTATTACATCGTCAGAGCTTGGAACTGGAAAATATACAGCCGTCAATTTTGATGCAATACGATGTGATCCAATGCGCTGTAAAATATGTAAGTTGTATAATTTTATTGTATACACAAAGAATTTATTTTAAACTTTTTTTATGGAAATTTTGATTGATTTTCTGACATTTCTCCAATGATTACATTATTTATTTGACTTATTTATTTAATGTGCTACATGAAAACAAGTTTGTACAATTATCTCTTTTTTTTGTTCAAGTTACTTCAAGCCTAGATCGTCGGGAGTTGAAAGCTCATGCAAAAGCTGAAGAAAAGCAAGAGAAAAAATTGCTCAAGTCAAGCGTGAGCTCTAAAGCAGCTTTCTTTGGTCAATTGCTCACTCGTAGATCTCCTAGCCCAAGTCGAAGTAAGGAAAAAGACAAGGCAACTGCTGATCATCAATCCAGTTCTCAATCTCAACTCGTTCAACCGAAAGTAGTTAGATTTCCGTTTGGCTCGGCAGGAAAAAATCCAGATTGTGAACAAGATTTAGACGCGGCATTTCTCGACAAACAGGGACGTAGTTCCCAACGAAGTCGTGTGTCAAAATGGACCATGTCATCTTCAAATTTGGGTTAGAAATTTCAACGTATCTGTAATGCAATTTTTTATATTAACACAAATCATGTAGCATTGACAGGCCTTTTTTGAAATAAGCATTACTGATTTTTTTTACAAATATTTATTTTTCATTTTTATAAAAATTTGTTTTTATAGAAGCAGTTCAAGAACAGGATACATCTGCAAGTCCTTGGATTCAACGGAGATCAGCAGAAGTCTTAGATTCCAGCCAAGCGAACCAATCCAGTTCAGATCAGACAGCTAAAAATAATATTGGACCAAGAAATTTAGTTAATACATCTAATGCTGGTGACTCAAAGAAATGGGGAAAGATTGTTAAAACGCCTTTTGGACTTAGATACACTTTTGGCCAAAAATACCCGACACTAATGTAGGAGGAGGAGGTGGTTAAATGAAGATGAATTGTGAAGGGAATCATTCATCGAAAGATGACATGTATGAGAATTTGTCAATTTTGTTTTTTTTTTTGTTATAAAACAAAGACAACTATTGTTGCTTTATAATATTTAAGTTTCATAAGATAATTACTATGAAATTTCTTAATGCCAAAATGTTATAAATTTTTTTTAAAAAAAACCAAGTCATGGAGAATGAAAAGGATGAGTACATCTTTGAAACATTTAGGCACAGAAATTTCGTGCGATGAGCTTGTGCAAATTTATATAAAAAAAAGAATATCTTTGACAAAAATTTCCTCCTTACACTACTTGTCTTTGTTTTGTAGAGCTAAAGATATTTTAATTTAAAAACTTTTTTTTTTGCTAATCAGGCCATTTAATTATTTATTTGTTCCACTATTCACCAAGAAAATTCAATGTCCATACAAGTTTTTTCTTTTTTTGTGTGAATGAGAATGAATACAATCATTGATTGTATGTATAACAAATATTTTAATGGAAAAGTTACAAGTACTTTCGCCCATTTGTCAAGGACAAAGATATTTTGAGTTTCTTTATGTACAATGTAAAGAATACAATCTAAAATATTGTGGTTACAAAGTATGCTCTATGACAATTGTTATAGGGCTGCTTTTACGTTCAAAATATATATTTTAATGTTCCTTCATAGCTTTCATTTTCGTTGCTATTATATTCATATTCTATCCTGAAGGTTTTTTTGGGGGGATGGGTGGGGGGGGGGGTTGTTTTTAGAAATCAAAGTTCTATTCATGTATAGACTACATAATTATTATTTCTGTTGATTTACTGTTACAAAAGATAACTAGTAGTCTACTACCTACTATCCTACTGTACTATTATAAATTCTCAAGGGATTGATGATGCTCTCGTCATTGATGTTAATTTTGGCAGACATTTGTAAGATTATGTGAGGTAGTAGACTGTTCATTGGTCTGAGGTAGATAATACAATTTATAGTGTACATGAAGGGAGTGACGACGAAGGAGAAAATTTAAAATCAATATAATGTTGGCTTCCAGTGACGACCATGCTAAAATAATTCTCTTTCTCCTCTTTGTCTCTATAGTTGAATCCAATATTCATGACCTTGAGGAATATGAGAAAGAGAAAGGAATACTGTTAACTAAAATAGATACATTTGTGTAGATTGTTTAATGGTACAATTAACTTTAAAGAGTCTGTACATTGACGACCGACGATGTAATATAAATTTTTGGTGGTAAAGTACAGACATGACTATAAAAATATCACTGACTATTGGCCATTATTTATTTGAATTAAATAGAAACTCTATTAAATATTGTTATTCTTGTACTAATACTACAATACATGATATACTTGAAATCAGTGCCTTATGTACACTCATTAAGCCTTTATGATTAAGGTGAGTAGGATGAAAATTGTACCAACAAATGAAAAAATTTTTTAACTAAAGTTATAGGTCAGTAAAAAAATCTATTCTACATGTACCCGTATGTCATGTATTATTTATATGAGGAATCTTAATTAACTAATAGAATATTCTGTACACGAATCTTGTTACGACACGAAAACTTCGAAAACTCCGATAAAGACGACTATAATGAGTAATTGTTACCGTTATTAGAACGCTGAAAAAACTAAAAATGTCCAGTTTAAATTTTGTCAAATAAATTTAGCTGGAATAAAGAAAATGATGTGCCTTTAAACCATAAGCCACAAAAATAATATATTGTATATTGTGAAAGATAACCAATCAAAAAATGTTTTAGGCTAATGTAAATGTAATGTGTACTTATAATGTAAATGATACTAATTAATTGTAAGTTTTTATTTATTTTAATGTAGCAAAATTATTAGCCATGATAAATAATAAGAATAATGTAAATTACGTACTCAGCGCCAGTCTGACCAATCTACACACAATATACAAATATGCATGAATTAAATATGCAATGCAAATTTTTAAAGAAAATGTATTTTATGCCTTACAATATAATAATGTACTGTATAGGTATGAAAAAAAACAAAGGCGATAGAAACTGTAGACTACTGACTTTACGTTTTGTTTTTTTTTTTTGGGTGGAATAACCTCAACCGAGAAAATAATAAAGAAATAAAATATTTGTATAAAAAAGAACTTGTCGTTTGCATAGTTTTTTGTCTAGTCCCTATAGAACATAAAATTGTGGATAAAGCGGATTTTGTGATGTAATTGGAGATACATTTAGAGTACTCGATGATATTTTCAACATCTGAATTTATTACCGTTTAATATTTCATTTTTGCTTTGACAAAGTCAACAGATGCATATCATTATTTAATAGTTTTATTGTTGTAGTATATATTACACACAACACTTTTGTTCTGTCATACAGTTGAACATTTTTCGTATCACAAGAGTTGGCTATAATTGTCAACTTACAATCTTCCATCTTTTTTTTTTCTTCCCATTTTTCCCAAACACTCAGAAGAAAAACATACACACTCACATGCCTCATTTTTTTCCCCTCTTTTTTAAACTTGTTGGCAGTTATGGTGAGATTAGATCACAATCACTTTTCATTCTTGATACTCATTCATAAAGCTTTGCTGATATTAAATGTTGGTGAATGAATTTTCTTTTTTTGCCAGGAACAGGAAAATAAAAAACGCATTTGCATGTTCACTTTTACACATTGATGTCATCAAGTCATGTAAATATTAATATTCATTATTAATAAATTATTTTTTTGTGTAGAGAGCTACATTATATAAATGGGAGAGAGAAAGAATTTTTTTTTGAAGCACAATTTTTTTTTCTTGTTGTGTATAAGTATAGCCAAAAGAAATAATGTGTGTACTTTATAGTTCATGCTATATAGTTATTACAAAACGGATACATTTCTCCCATTAAAATTATAGGAGAGAGATGACTTTAAATCATCTTTGTATTTTATTTTTATACAATGTAGTAGAAGTTTTATATAATTTTAACAATCGTTATATATATATATTTATATATTATTTTATTCATTAAATAGTTCATCATTTATCATATTAAGCACCCACACCATAAAGTATATATAATTTATATATAGTTTTATGTATAATATTTTTTTTAAACTTTCAATTTCTCTTCCAACTTTATTTGACTCATTTTCTAGTATGCTTCTTCTTGTAGTATATATATTTATATATATGTATATAAAGATTGCTTTCACTTTTAGTCACTTAACATTTATTTATTTTATTTATTTTGAATTCGCACCTCATTAAATTGTTCAAATATTTTATTTATTTATTTACACTTTAAATTGTCCGTATAGCAAACATTATTAAGAGGGAGTATTTTTTTTTTTGTATATTTGTGATGATGGGATTTAATTGTCATCACTTTAATTATACAAAGTAACAGTTTATGTCTCATCTCAATGGATATTGAAGGGGATTTATTGAAGACCGAGATAATTTTTAATAGTTAAAAATGGAGCTATACGGTTGTTCATGTCAGACGGATATCTCTTGTATTTGAACTCGCTTAATCTTGAGACTACCCGTCGAGTCTCTGTCATGAAAGTCCCGTTCCGGCGGGCGTCGAAGAATTCCTATTGAATCTATACTGGCCATAGAGCCAGCCAATGATGGGGGTATACTTCGTGACCTTTGACCCAGTGGTGGAGGTGGGGGATCGGGAAGTGGTGGGCTTCTACAAAAAAAATGAAAATGTAAAATAAATTCTGGAGAAACTTTATAGCTGTAATTGACATGTAATAAATCTTACGAGAAGCCACTGGATGTTGACAAATCTTTCATAAGGAATGAGGTTGAGGAACTGCCACATTCTCTCAAATGATGAACCACATCTTCCTCTTCATATTCATCTGTCGCCACATCTCCTATGTCAACACATTGTAAGAAATTTATAATTAAAATAGAGCCTTCAATTATTTTTTTATTTTGACAAGGACGTTAGGTCAAGTTACATAAAATGTTAATTTTATTGTAAAAGCAAGAGCTTCGTATTTCGGGTAGGGATAAATGTGTACTAGAATAATATGAAGAATGGATAAAGAATGAAATAGGACAGACCATATGGGAAACCACCTCCTCCTCCACTCCTCTGCTCTGAATGTCTTCTGCATAATGATGTGGGCTCGTTGTCATGCCCAAGGGATGTTCTATCCTTCCTCGTTGTTGTGGGGTTGTTGCTGCAAGAAATATGACAGATAGACAGTTTTGATTCATTATGTCTATTTATACCATCATATACCATCCACCAACATTTTCTACGTCTCTCTGTCTCTCTCTCTTTTCATGGCCTACATCCATATTCCACACAAAACTCATTCCTTGTCATACCTATACACATACACACAAACAGACATGCTCAAGCTTCAAGGGTCAATTTGAGTCATAAATTTCAAAAATCTGTGGATGACACAATGGAAATGTCCCTCATAATCAAAACCAAAAAATAGAATCCTCCATTCAACTCAACAAAAATCAGTACTAATTGTACATGCACTTTTACCCTAAATCCTTGCTCATATAAAATAATTGCATTTAAAAACTAATTATAATTTTATATAAACTGTTCAATTTAAATACAAATACAAATGTGTAGTGAAAGCAAGACATCAAATTAAAAGTTTTTGATTGTTAGTTCCAAATGGTGTAGTCCTATCTCTTTCTCTTTACAATGCAGACAAAGAGAGAGAGAGAGAGAGAGAGAGAGAGAGAGACTACAGTTAGTACTCGTAACAAGAGCCAAGATTTTGTTATACACATGAGAACATAGGACTATCAGTTACAAACATGTGAAGAGTTGGTTATAATGCATACATTCGTGGTAACACGACTAGTTAATGGTCTGTTTCCGACTCTCCAAATCCTAAATAGAACATGTGAAAGATTCAAAGGAAATATTGTACCGTCTACACTTTACTCGTAGGAATTGAATAATCTTTTTGGTACTAAAAATGGTGTGGAAAAAAACACAGGGAGAAATTTTGGCACTCGTATATACAGCTATATGTATATTATATAAGGACACACACGCGCTTTATTTTCTCTCGAACAAAACAAAAGTCAACCCCTTGTCTTTGTCCAACATCCACATTGACATTATTTGTAGTAGAAAGAGAAAGTGGCTCATATCCAGATTTTGAGTCTTAGAAAAAGGAGCTCTACTTATACTTAGTTTCCAACTATATCACGTAGAGAAAGTTATAGAGAATATGGTCAATTTGTTTCTAAGAAAATGTGGAGATTTCTGTCATTATGCCACTTCACCAATGACATGTATACCTGTCTGTATATATACTTACACTTGTCCTGAACTCTCATCTGAAGGAAGAAAGGCATCAAGTGATGCGAGAATAAAGAAGATAAACAAAAGGGGGAACCAGGAAATTTGTCTCGACTCTCTCCATTTGTTTACAGTTTCCCAATGTAACAAGTCTCCGTGTCTGACATATATATTCACTTCAAATAGGTCTCAATGTACAAAGGCAAAAAGGGTGGAGAGACAAAACTTGGGAACTTGAAATTTGCTACAATAAAAGTAACTACACTGGACCACCTCTACTAAGAGTCGACACCAAGAAAAGCGTCTTGAATTTTGCACGTACAAATACACAAGATATGTACCAAAAATAGTGGAGAGAGCATCATTTGCATCCTTTGCAAGAGGAACAATCCAGTCTTCTCGCTTTTATACAAGACTTATGAGCATTACAACAACATGTAGATGTATTAAATATTTTATTGCTACAATATAATTTCAAGGCTCATGGTGGCTAACTCTCCAATGGGTACCCCATCCATACATGTATATATGTATACGTATATATATAAAATACATATGTTAAGCAATGCAATTCAAGAGAAAGTGTAGAAAGCCAAAACCCATTCTCGTCACCATTAACTATAAAGGAGAAAATGTGTGTGTGTGTGAAAATGTTTGGGTGTGCAACTCGTCCTTCTATCCAACTCTCTCATACACAAGGGAACATGGTAAACATGCAAATGGGAAATGTAAGGAAAGGACCAAAGCTTAAGGAAAAGGGAAAAAGGAGAACGTCAAAGAAGGTAAAGTCCCAGTCTCGATACCCGCCTGACTCCATCAACATCAAGGGAAGCCAGAGAGAGAGAAAGGGAAAGGGAAGGGAGTGTAAGAGAGAAAGATGAATAATGTTGACTCGTTGAGACACCTCGATAAATCTTCATTAAGGTCGGATTTTGAAATTCTTACTCTAACTTGATACCAAATGTGCAAGTATGGCAATAGGAGAAAGCAAAAGAGTTGGGTAGGTAGTGTAAAATGTACATTTTCTTCATTGTCAAAAGACTCCCATGTACAGATACAACAGCCCCTGACTTTCTCTTTTACTCCAACTCTCTTTTTTCCTCCTTATTCTTGTCATATATCTGTACACATAAGTTGAAATGTAGTGTTCCTCCTCTTCTTCCTCCTCCCCAACAAAATTGTACAGTACCCGCTTTCTCTCTCTCTCTCTCTTCTGTGTGTCTGTATAAATTGAGGGAACATTAAACTGTGTCCGCTTTTGTGTTTGGCACACCGTGTACACACACACACACAAACAAAATAAATGTACCAAAACTCTGGGTCCAAAAACTCGTCTGATAGCATCTCACAACTTGCAAGTCTCAGTCGACATGAGTAAAGCTAAACTCGTGTCTATGTCTCTCTCACTGTAATATCCCTCCCAGTATCTCTCTGTATGTAGAGTAAGATTGTGTAGTTTTTTTTGTATATAGACACAAAACAAATGTACATATTATATGTATACATGTAATACAACACAGTACTATCCTCATGCTGTTTTACAAGACAGCCAACGTTTCTTTTCCCCCATCAACTTAAATTTGCAGGCACAAAATGTCACAGACTTGATATCTCTCTCTCTCTCTCAAAAACTCCCAACTTGTATCCCATAGCCTTTTGCATGGAATGATGATAACATGTGGTGTGTCGGATGTTTTTGGAAGGAACGAATGGTTAGAATGAGCAATCTTAAATTTTATATACATGTCCCTCCATATATATAGTCACCTAAATAAACAAGATATACTTTGTATATTTTTAACCTTTTGTGTTGTATATGCATGCATATTTTTTTTGTGTGTACATAACTTTGTACATAAGTTGTTCATTCTCCTCTCCGTCCGCTTGACATCTATATTTCAAACCCTTTTCAACTTTTTTTTTATCCGTGTTAATAGAATGCGACATGCCAGGGTAAACATAAACTCATATGTCACAACATTTCCCTTTTTTTCTTTTCTCACGAGGACAAAGCTGACTCAGTCTGAATAATATGAAAAGTGAGAACCATTTTCCAAACCTCACACACTCACTTTCACTACTTTCTCCTTCTTCTCTAACTCTACAACAAATAAAAAAAAATTCGAATAATTCCTCCATTTCCCATTTTCTCGACTTTCTCTTTCTCTCTCTCTCTCTCTCTCTCTCTCTTGTAAAAGCCAACTTTTTAAATGTTTTCCCTTTGGAAATGGACCTCTTTTTTCACATTTAACGTCGTGTGACGTATTTGTTATAATAAAAAAAAACTATAAATAGGAGAAATGAGGTATTTTTTACCTCTATGAAATTTCTATATATAAAATATTGGAGAAGTAATACCTCAACCTGTATTATTAAGACTGTAGGTAAGCGATGTGTTACGTGTGTCATGACTCAATGTCTTTTATTATTATCCTAATGATAATAAGATCATGATTTATGTCCCCTTTTCCACTCCAATGAATAGTAAAAGTTAAGCTCTTCTATTATACATTGTAACATTGTACAAAATAAAGATGAAAAGGTTGGCGCTTGTTTTCTCTCTACAGTCAAAGTCAATGGAAAATGCCTTTCTCTCTCTCTATGTATGTGCGTGTGTGTGTGTAGAAATCAAAATTAGAAGGAGGATACATTGTGACACGTTATGAATTAAACCACAATTCCCTCGTTGACAGCCAAACAGAAAAGAGAGGAGGAAGAGGAGGTGGAGGGGGGAGAGACTGCCAGATTAAAATTAGTACAGGACTGATACTGTCCGCATACTTTATAATTACCTACCTAGCCATGTATGTGAAAGATATGGATGATGTAGGATTGGTGGATAAGTACTGTTGAACAATACATTATTAATTCCTTGTTGCAGAATCCATATCTATTATACAGACCAGCATAAATTAATGTTCTCACATTCACATTCCTTTCCTTATGTTGTGTATGAATTGTTAAACGTTTTATTCCCCCCCCCCGCTCCTGCCTCCATCTTACTTATCTTGTTGTGTGGTGACTGAGTTAGAATAACTAATGGTGTTGAAATTCTATCTTTTCTCCACAGTCTCATTCTCCATTTATTTTACATGGAGTGTACATATCACTTAAGTAGTTATGTGTAACATTTATGACCTACATTCTTCCCAAAACCACACAAATGTTTAAATATTGCATCTTAGTCAAATTATTACTTTATTTTCATCTCCGCCTACACATTTTGTTCACTTCATTTAATATTAATTTCCAACTGTCGACTGCATTGACTGAGACAAGCCATAGATTTTCATTAATAAAATCCATTTTTGCTTATACTACTTTATTAAATATATTTACAGGTAAGAGGACACCAAAATCAAATGAAATGTGTAGGATGATAAATTAATGTTTAATATTTTATAAAATTTGAGCTGAAGCACCATAGAAAAAAATGACAAGAATTAAAATAAAAGTTATTGATAAAGAAACACAAGATGCTTGAATTTTTGTATATTTTAACGAGATGGACTTGTACGAAAGGAAGAAATACAAATTCTTTGTAAAAAATAAGAAAAGTTTACATAAAAAGGGATTTTACATGGTGAAAATCCATGTAAAATGAAACTGTACCAATGTAAGTATGTACTGTATGATAGTATAAGTCAAGCAAGAGAAAAATAAAAAGTTAATGGAGGAAAAAAAACAGTTTACTATTATACGTGCACTTTTATTATTCATGCAGATACAAGTAGATGAAATAAAGAAAAGATGCAAACCAAAAAAATTCTTCCTTTGTTCTCTCTAACTTTCCAAGAATTTTTACAGATGCATGTCTCTCTCTCTCTCTCTCTCTGTGTGTGTGTGTATGTACAGTTCAGAATTCCAAGATAAATTTAATGTGAGACGAAAGATGATAATAAAATAAAAAATGATGACGTTGGTTCCCTTTCCCCACTTGGATAGACTATGCTCGTATGCCTATTCTTATGCCTGTAACTTACTTGTGCGTTTTTTGATGATAAATGGCGAGAAAAATGAGTAAATTGAGCAAGAGGAGGCAACATCCAACTCCAATCGTCACACCCAGTGCTGTCCCTAGAGAGATGAGGGATCATTAAAAAAATTGTCATTTTCATAAACTTTAAAATTAATTAAAATAAAAAAATTCTTCCAGTTTTAGATAACTGATAACTGAAGTTATGGATAACTGACATACCATATGAGTGATAATGGGAAGCAGCTAACTGACGAACTAAATCACGATCAACAGCTCCAGCAGACCCAATTTCATGTCCAGTACTTGGTCCACCAACAGTCGTTCCAGAACCAGATTTCCCCGTTCCAGTCCCAGTAGTAGTAGACATGCCATGATGAGTTGTATTATGCGTTGAATTTGGTGGACATTCTGAAGTACCCAAGATGGCTGGAGCTGATGTAGGAAAACCAGGGAGGGAACCTCGAGGATTATTATTATTGTTACTGTCACCTTCATACACTTCGTTGGAACCCTCCACTTCTTCATCCCCCTCATTATTTGATGTCAGTATTCCCGGCCGTTCTCGTGAGTTGACATTACTATTGGGTTTGTAGACTGTGGACGGTGGTAATAAAGGCGGCGACGGTTCATGCGTTGGAATCGTTTTCAACTGCTCCCTTACAGCTCCTGACAGACATTTACACACACACACACACAAAGGAATAGAATAGACATTACACCAATTTTCCACACTTTTCACATCCTTCTCTTTCGACTCAACACAAAAAAAGAGAAAGTAGGAGTAGGGAGCACGGAAAAGAAATGAAGGGAAAAAAATCTTTCACTTTCTCATACTTAGTTTAAACGATTAGCCATTAGTTTGAGTCGTATTCTATTACCGTCATAAATAAAATATTTTTTGGGTGTAAAAAAAATAAAATAAATTGGAAAAAGATTTGCTTTTCAAAAATTACTTGATTTTTTTTCAACTTTCTTTTTTTCAGGCCCCTGTGTGCTTCCCTGAATTATTATTGGGACAACGAATCTACCAAAAAAGAAGAGGGAAAGACTGTCTAGTTGAATCAACAAGGATGAGTAAGCAATGCTTTTTTTTGTTTTTCTTTCCTCTTTCTTTTCTAGTGAAAGAGGAGAAAGAGGAGAAGAAAAAAAAGAATCAGGTTTCATATCACAACCAAATCAGAAAAACTTTCTCTTTTTTTCATACATGTTATAATATACCTATACTCATCCTAAATTAAATAAAAGGCCATGTCCAGTTTTCTTCATAACTTGCCTTTTCTTCAAACCTTGCAAATTTATTCTTGAAAGAGAAGAGAGAGAGAGAGAGAAAAAAAAAGAATAAAGGAGTGAAAGTAAAGGTAAAGAGGTGGAGGTGGAAAAGGAGTGGATGTAAGACGTGCTTCAACAAGAAAGAAGAGAGAGAGATTGGTCAGTGAATACAATATGGGAGTAGATACAGATTATATGTACATACAAAGGAAAAAGATCTAAGAAAAACTCTATCTAGGGCTTCACAAAGTGCTCACACGTGTAAAATTCACAGTCACTAAATTTTTTTTTGTGGAGGGAGAAAGCGAGAGAGGCACGAGGAAAAATCCGGGGTCCAGTTCAAGAAAACTATGGGCACATTGTGATGGAGAGAGAGAGAGAAGTAGATGCAAGTTAAACGGATTCGAAGAGAGACTTTTCATGTTTGTTCTAGCACCGTAAAAGGAGAGAAAAAAGTTCTATTTTTTTTCACTACGTACTTCTTCTTCTTCTCGTCTTGTTAGATTCATTCTATCCCATGGTTTATTTCATACCCTCCCCATAGTAACTGACTCAAGCTCAAGATAAGAGAAAGAGAGAGAGAGGAGAAAACTATTCATATGTAACTTTCTATCTATTGGTATGTACCGCTTTGTACTTTCTCTGTAAGAGAAACTCAAAGTACAAGTTTGGCCATTGCCAAAATGTACTATGAGAATAGAACGAGAGAGAGAGAAAGTCGAAACTTGACTGTTGGACTGGACTTGGCATTCCTATGCTTCTATTGACGTGCTTTCACTAGGGAAATGTGCCTACTAAGTCACATGTCAAAGGTTTATGCTTGTTTACGTACATGTATGACTCTCTGAGTGGGATATTGGTTATGCATCTCTCTCTCTCTCTCTCCTCCACATTTCAACCTTTTCTTTCCTGTATAAAAGGGAGGTAACAATATAGACAGAGAGGCTGCATTTATGCATAGACACCTTATTGATCGCTTCAATTGTATAGAGAGGGAGACTTGTATTGTAAAATTGTAGTGTATGGGCTTCTGTGCCTTTTGCATTTTATGTAAAGTTCAAAATGCCTGGACATGTACTTGCCACAATTTCTTTTCTCCTTTCTTCTCTCCCGTGCCATTGTACGCCGCCTACTTTCACATGCAGCGAAAGAGACAGAGAGAGAGGGAGAGACACATTTTGAGAGACACATTTTGAAAGACACGCTGTGTTTTCTTGTCCTGTTGTCTCTTTCTATTCTCTCTCTCTCTCTACTTTCTACTGTGGACTGTGCTCCATACATTAGTCTCCAAATTGCATGGTTTCTTTCATGTCAAGTCCTTTCATTCCCACTCTCAGTCGTTGGACGCACGTAATCACTAGAGTATCATGGAAATGTTTTTTTGTATATATACATGAGTCATCTCTCTTCTTAATAGTGTAACTCACTCTCATAAAATCACCCTTTCTCTCCTTTCTCCTTATATATGGAACATACCCACCAAGACAGTGTGCAGTGTACACACTTGTCCCATTTTTTAGACCACGGCAAGACAAAATTCCAAAAAGAGAGAAAAGAGAAAGTACTCTAAAAATGTATTCTGAATCAATGTACTCTACATCTGTGACTTTGTCTCCCTCCTGTCCTTGTCTTTCTCTCTCTCATGGAGAAGAGGGAACAGTAGGGAAAGAGCGTGTGGAGGACAGATGTTGACAATAATGGAAGGAAAGAGGAGAGAGCAAGTGATTCCAAGAAAACTTGTTATTATTATTTTGACCAAGAAAACTGCCACAGATCTCATACAATTCTCTTGTTTTTTGACGCACGAAATCTCCCCAGCTACATGCTGTAATAAGTGCCCATTAACATTGTTGAATATGTAGACCACCACCATGAGTTTGTTGTCGTACAACAACCCTCTTTTCTCTTATTTTCATCTCTCTCTCTCTCCCTCTCTCTCTCTCGCTCTTTCTTACTTCATGTCCCTACAGTAAAATTAATTAAATCCTGAAAGCTAAAAAAGATTATTCAAAGAAACAGCAAAGAACATGACTTTTGTCGTAACTTTCTCTTAAATTTCTCTTGTACATGTCCCTTTGTCTTTTACATATATTCCTTGTTTACTTGTTCTATGTAGTACAAAATTTACTTGATTACCATCAACTTTCTCCTTGTTTATTTTATATTTTTTCTACAAGTTGTACTCATTCTCTCTCTTGTTTTACAAATTTTAGGAATTAAATTGAATTCTAATAATTAAAATCACATTTGTGTACTGTATACTTTTCTTGAGTAAAAACTAAATTAAAATATTTTTAGTGTCAATTTTAGAAATAATTGTCAAAATTTCACTTGGAGAAAGTTTTCATAATGAACAACATTAATATGTATTTTAATTATTTTTAACTATTAAACTACAAATTTTCAACTGTTTCTTTAAAATGGCAAAATCTTTGAAAATGATTTGACCATAAAAAAAGTTAAGAGAGTGGGAGGGTGAAAGCAACGGTTAAACAAGAGAGAAAAAAAGAATATTATGAAGGATTTAATAGGTTTTGAGTTTAAAGCTTGTGGGAAGAGGGGGGGGGGACATAATGTTGGCACTCACAAAGTCATTATTGGTGGGCTTAGCATTGGAACCTTATTGCATCAGTCATAAAGCTTGCCAAGGCACAAGGCATTCCATGGTTACGAGTCCAGGAGGAATGGGGAAAATGGGGGAGGAGGGAGTTTTGGTGGGGAAAAGAAGGAACTGGTTGGGATGAGTCTCACCAGTGGCAATAGGCATTTGTCATTTGTTCTAGGCAGGAGGATTATATTCATGATCAGTCCCACATGAGTGATGTGGGACTGTTAGAATATAAAATTTCAAGTTGGCAATTTTCATTCAACTTTGTTCAATACCCTCATGCATAATTCTACTAATATTACATCACAAGCTATAAATTTTCTTACAAATTATTGATTCAAACCCCTCCGAGAAATTATAGAATAATATTTACACTCAACTTTTAAACTTTCTCTCTCTCCCTCTTCCTACAGTTCTAAAAAGTGTAGAGTGGAGAAAGAAACAAAATGTTGTACATGAAAAAGAGAAAGTATTTTTCACTCAAATGTCTCTCTATATTTACTCATATATCTCTACTTAAAGGGGGAAATTTATTTCAAACTCCATGGCATCTTCCCATAAATTCCTAATTGGATAAAAACTAATAAAAACAACTTAACTATACCCACCTTCACTGTAGTACAGTGTACAGCACATTTTAATGGACTTTTATATATTCACGTCTAAATTACTATACACAATTTGTGTACAGGGAAAATATTTATACTGGGGAGAAAGTGATAACTAAAACAGAAAAAATGAGAAAGTGGGGTGAAATGGGTAAGGAAAAGAGTATTGAGAAGGAGAAAGTAAAAAAAGATAATTTTTTTTAAAATAAACAAACCTTCATAGAATTCGGGTTTCTCTTCTCGGAAATTGTGATGAAGCATAGAGACACCATCCCCACCCGCTTGATGTAATTGAGGTATCAGATTTAACCACAAAGCCATCTTATGACCTCTATAATGACTTCTCATCTGCAGCTCAGAGGGGCCTTCAAAAACAAAAATGACAATTTCATTTAAATAAATATTTTTTTCTTGTGTAATTTTCTATCTTATGTATCTGTACATGTTACTATAATTGGAAATGACATTTTTGTATCATTTGATTAAAAGTCATTTCAAATCTTATTGTCATCTTGTCATATCCCATTGTACTTTAATTATTGTCCCAGTTCCAAATAATTTTGACAATCTTCTTTACTAGACGACATACTTTCACCACAATCACAATTTGATGACCCAATTTTACTACGTCTAGGACAATTAAATTGCAATCTTAATAACATGAATAGCACTATATATTAGGTACCTACAGTGTGTACATGTAAAACTACTTACTATGACCACAATCTACTTTCCCTACTTTCTCTCTCTCTCTCTCTTGTGTCCAACTCAATTAAATTGAGAGATGTCCTATTCATCATTTTTTATCTTAAAAAAATAATAAAAAATTACAATAGTCAGGTCTCATCTTGATAATCTAAAATGTTTATTACAATTTTGAGAGAGAGAGAAAGTAAAAGGATAAAAAAGTTGGATATATTTAATACATATTGTATACATGATACTAATTGTAGGGTTGTTTATTTACAAGTTGGCCAGCGGAGGGGGAAGAGATACAAGATTGAAAACTTTTTACCAACTTAATCAATTCACTAAGCCAAAACCGCTTTTGAAGTCTCCCCATTCCTTTTCTTGTTTGAGAGAGTGTACATAGAGAGAGAGAGAGAGGATACACAAGAAAATTGAATCGTGAATAGTTCACTTTTGAAGATTTACTTAAGCTCAGACCATCAAGCCCCTCTTTTTTGGGGAGAAAGTTTGTGTATACCATCATCGTCTTTATGTTACGATCACCGTAATTTCTCTATTAATTTGCCCTTTACGAGGAAAATCTTCCCATGCTCTCCCATACAATATGTACGCTCATGTTCAACGTTGGGGGGTTTTTATTCAAAGTGGTTTGCAAAAAGAAGAGCTTGCCTTTCCTTTTGCCTTGAACCTTTATGGTTGAGGGAAATTATTATGTTAATTATGGTCCTTTTGTTTCATTTTCATACATTTTGTATTCTTTGAGCTCCACACACACACATAACCACAACATGATTTTAATTAAGGATAATGATTTAATACATATTAGTTTTCCCTTTTAATTATTAACACTCATTCATCCCTTTTCATGAAAGAGGAGGAGTCCTCCTCCTGGAGGACAGAAAATGCTTTCACCATTAAATCATCAACAATTTAAAAACCTTTTTTAAGCGTCTCTTTATTTTAAAATGGAATTTAGAGGTCAAAAATCAATTAAAATGTGGCCTATTATTATTTTATATTATAGACTATTTTACATGTTATAAAATAAATATAAATTTTTTGTCTACATTTTGGGAAAAACATTCCCAAATAGAATGTAGAATCACAGAGCTATTCTAGATATTGTAATTATGTAACGTTACATTCCATATTGTAAATTTTATGGGTACTCCAAAATTTTAATTCCTTGTTTTCACCAAAACTTTCTCTCTCATTTATTAATCGTTTCGTTTCATTACTCTCAATTAAACATGTAGTACAGATACATTGTACGAGTATTTTGTCCTTTTACATTTAATTTTATGTACAAAATTCTCAAGACAATGATTGACTACACGTTAAAATAGATTGTACAAAATTGTCTATTGTGTAGATAAAATGTAAGTGTAAGAAAAAGGTTATTTGTGGTATGGGAAAACTTACCGATTTCCATATAAAGTTGATTAATATGATCATAAGACTCCCATTTTGGGTTCTGAACATCATGGGATGATGTCCCTGGTTCATGACCCTGGTTCGGAGATCTGAAACGAAATTTCAAAGAAAAAAAAATTCTTTACATCAACCTCGGCTCGGTTCTCTCTAGAGAGGCTTGATTTAGGAAATAGAAAAAAGAAGAAGAAAAAAATTCTCTTTCATGCTCTCATTGTCAGTCTCAAAGGTAGAAAGTTACTTTCTTTTTCCCCTCTTCTCTATAGATACTTTCTCTCTCACATACTTATAACATCTCACTACATTGTACAAGAGAGAAAGTGACTAAGAGAAGAACGACAGCTTGTGTGGACTTCATTCACAGGAGTCACATGTGTACATCCATCTATATATATATATATATATATATGTACACTCTATATACAACTAATTGTATATCATCTTGCTACAAAAATCCGAAAAACGGAGGATGGAACACAACTCAAAGAAAAAAAAAGTATTATGGAGTCTACACGAGGATAACTTGGCAAAAGACTAGGAAAAAAGGCCTCATACAAGACAAATTTTTACGCAGTTCCAGTTTCTTTTTTTTCAACTTGACATGCAAGTTATGATTCTTTGACTCTAACTCGTTTTCCTCTTGTAGTACAGTACATGTACATTTTTTTCTAGTGTATTATTATAGTCCACAGTTTGATGCATGAATGGTTCATTGCTCGTGGAATAATTAATGTCTGTAAATCAAACACATTCACTGCATTCACTACTCTTTTTTATCTCTCTCTCTAAACTCTCTCTTTTTAAAGAAAAAATTGTTCAATCAAGTTGAAATTGAAACTTTTAAAAAATAATATTTTGACAACTTTCTTTTATTATTTTTAAGCTGGATTTAAAATAATTTTGTTTAATTTCAAACGACTTTCTTTTAATAGTCTATGCCTATTTTGTATTTTAGGCATACACTTAAATTTTTATGTAAATTTTTAAGGGAAAAAAAGTAACTTTAGTACAAAACTACTGGAAAGAGAAAGAAAGGTTAATTGTGGTGGTTTACCCCGATCTGATAAAATTTGTTAGGTACTGAAGAAGACTTTTAGAAACTTTGGCATCATTTGGTGTGTAAGTAGGAAGACTACGATCTTGTGATGATGGGCCGAGGAGGGCGTGCCCCACTGAGAATTCCAAAAGATCTTCACTAATACTCCCGATTCGCTGTTTAAATAATAAAAAATGTATTATTTAAATATTAATGATTTTTTGGAATTTTAATTAAAAAAGTATTTAAAATAAAATAGAAAAGACTTACATGAGGATAAATGGAATGTTCTGGTTCATATTGAAAATGAAAAAAGAAAGTATTAGAATTAGCTTTTTGAGAGTGCATGGAAGCAACTTGAACAAGAGGGGCGACAGTGAGACCATCACTCAAAATATTGAGAATGGAGTCTCTCACATCAATAAAATCTTTACGGGGTTTTTCCCAGTCTGTATATTCATTTTTGATTGTAGAATAAATTTCATTTAGATGGAAGACAAATACATTTCGCACAAGGGTTCGTAAAATCCGGTCTCTTTTTAAATCGGGTAATCCATCTTCAATATCTTCTGTATTCAATTCCCCAAAACTTTCAATGGAGGCTGTGCCAATCAACATGGGAATACGAGAGAAATATCCATTAGTGTCATTTTTCATCTCTGTCACAAAATCCGACTTGACCACTGAGTTGTCAATGAGTGGACCAAATCGGGCCACAAACCGTGGATGTAGTAATTCTGTATTCACAGCTGAGAGTAATTGATCTAAACCAACTTGACGAAGACATGGACCACTGTCACGTGTATCTACAGTAGGCGTCGCCCCACCAACTTTTCCACTACTACTCCCACGTACACCCGATGAGGTCGATGATGATGATGGTCCTGACCCTGTCGATGATAAACCCAGACTTCCCGGAAATGTTGACTTGTCCCCATGACAACTAAAAAATTGAGCTAGTTTCCTTACATTTGACTTTGCATGCTTTTGAAAGGACCATGGACTCAATGATGAACCACTCAGGAGAATCACTCGATGAAAAAGTTCTGTATCAAAATTAAATAACACAAAAAACAAATGTCAATAATCAACAATAATTTTTTTCTCCCCCTCCTCCCCTTCTCCATACATCCAACCCCCCCCCCCCCTCCCTCAAAAAAACCTTAATTAGGTAACTATACTAGATTGGATCTTTCCTCTATTATGCATGTAGATGGTTCCATTAAGAAAATCAATGAAGTAAATTGGATGAACCAAATATACACACAAATTCTTATAGCCAAGAGAGAGAGAGAGAGAGCAACAGATTATAGTTCCAGATTTCATGGCATTACTCCATTTACATTGTACAACTACAGTAGAAAGTCTCCAAAGGAGAAAGAAGGTGAAGGAAGACTAGAAAGTTTTTGACTTTTCTATAGCCACCATCACTACTTGATGAGGCAAGTGCTCTCTTTTAAAGTTTTAGGTCCTCCACAAGAAGCAAAAAGAGGACCCAAAAAAAGATAAAAAGAGTTGGTCCTTCTCTCACATTTACCAAAGACCAAAGCCAGGGCCAATGCCAGTAAAGGGAAAAAGGTAATCTTAGTAAATATCAATTTACTTAACTTTTCCCTCTTTCTTTATCTCATGGCCTCTGATATATAAAAGGATTATAATAGAAGCAATCGTGGGGGAATGCTACTCTGCATTCTAATATCTATATCCTCTCTCTCTCTCTCCAATACAAATGTACATGTTCATCTGTATATAGATAGTAGTCAACCGTTGAGGCCAAAAAGTTTACCACTTTTATACAATTTTATATCTCAACAATAGGACTTTCTCCTTCTTTCTCTATAACTATATCAATGTTTTCTCTCTCTCTCTCTCTCTGTCTCTATAGAGTGAGTATAATCCCAACAAAATACTTTTTTCCTATGCAGGAGAGGAGACTCTGTGAAGTGATTTTATTTGCCCATTAGAAAGATTACAGTTACAACAAGAAGACAGAGAGATGTGGTACATGATAAATGCAACTGTAGTCAAAAGAAAACTATCCCACAAGTTCTCATGTCTCTTTCCATTTTCCCCAGTCTTTAGTCCATATTCCCCCATCTTCGTCTGTCATTCTCCCCACTCATTGTCAGAGCAAAGAGAGAAAGCAACATATTTTACACATTTCCCTTCTTCACCGTCAGTTTAAAGAAACTAAGAGGAGGAGAGAAAAAAGAGAGAAAGTTTGGCCCAAAAACTTTCGATTCCATTAGGCAAAATAGATTCTCATTCTTAGAAGCAAATATGCTGTCTCCGCTAAGGAACCCTCCCTCCTCTTTCTCCTGTACACAAGCAAATAAATAGCAACTACTTTCTCCTATGCGACACTGTGCTAGTGGGACAGAGAGAGAGGCAAGAAAAAAAAACAGCCATAAAAGACCAACACACTTTCTCCTCCCAAGTTTCAAACACTTCTTCTTTTTTTTACCTCTTTAGGACTCTAGTGGTACAGCTTAGGAGGGCCCGGAAATAATTCCCAACTTATTCCATAAAAAATCTAACTACATGCATTAACTCACAAGTTTCAAAAAAAACTTTCAAGAACTACATATGTGCAAGGGGGCTAAGACATGTGCAAAGAATAAATTATAGACTTTCTCTCTTAGAGACACTCTCTCCCCTCCTCTCTCTCTCTCTCTCTCTTGCTAAAAAATGTTTCACTGCCATCCACCTTCTCCATATATAAAACTCCCATATAAATATACATGTATGTACATATATGTGTACAGTCATAACTTCACACTCTGTTCATTATCTACGAGAGGGGATGAAGAGGAGGAAAAATAGAGATGAAATATGAAATATAAAAGCTACTCTCTTTTTAAGAAAAAAAATAACTAAGGTACAGTCTACAGTGCCTTATACACATTTTTTTCAAACTCCCCTCTCCTCCTCCTCCTTTCTCTCACTTCCGCCTTTTACATGTAAGATACATTGGAGAGAGAGAGAGAGTGGATAGAAATTTTTAATGATGAACTTTGTTCAATGTTGAGCTGGTGTGTATGATGGTGTTTGAAACAGAACTAAAACCAAGATTGATTGCTCCAAAGAGATATAAGACTAGACTATATAAAACGACCATTCTTAAAAAAATACTATAAAGATTTTTACTCACAAAGTTTTTTTGTACATTAAATCGATTTTTGTCATCCTCAATATAAACACACATAGTATCCATATATATATACTGTGTATATGTACATATATTGTGATTGCACCATTTATTATATGTGTTGGGAGAATGTATGAGAGTAATAAACAAATTACATGATATAACGACTAAAAATTGAACATGCTTTTTTAAGGAGCATAAAACTTTATGTATTTATCTTTGTCTACTACTCTACCCATAACATAACATGATCTCTCTCTCTCCAAGTTTTTTTGTCTAGGATGTAAGACAAAGTGCGTAGATTTATATTTGTATAAAAAAAATGACAACAATTTTTTTTGTCCCATATTTTTACTGTCTATACTTAGATTCTTCTACAAGATTTTATTTATTGACCAAAACCAAAAATACATTGTACATTTTCTGCAACTTTGTTTTTTTTCTTTGACTTTTTTGCTGAAATACAGAAAGAGGGAGGAGGAGGATTGTTGTGTATAATAAAGTAGAATTATTTTGGATAAAAATCTCACAAATAATAAATGTAAAAATTTTTAGTAAAAGTCATACAGCAAGAAATCAAATGGAAAAATTGGATTATTCCGGGATTAAGATAAATAAATAAAAAATATGAGACTTGCCTGTAGCTACAGGTGCTAGCATAAGGAAATTGACGAGCACTGCCCCTGTCCGATGCCCCAGCAGGGTTACCTGTGTTCAAATAAAAAAAATAAGACAAGAATTTCCAGTTAGGACACAGTATCAATCATGACAATTCAGACAAGATATTTGATGGGATTTCTATTGGCTTTAGCGAGATCTATAAGTACAACTTTTTTTTATAGACATCACAAAGTCAGAGGGATGATGGGAGCTCATGAAGGCAAAAAGAATAAGAAAAAGATAAGATTTGCAATTTCTTTTTTGTTTCTTCTTCCAGGATTTATTCTAGACAAGCTTACTATTTTTTTTTTGCTTGCTTTTCTTACAAAAATAGTCTACTAAACTGACTCCCACCTGCAGAGCTCAAACTAAAAAAAATCCAGTACAACATGTTTTTTTCGTTACACTTACATCCATCAACTTTGTCTGTTTTTTTTCTGTCTACATTTTTTTTGACGTATTACGTTTGTTACTTGTAGGGATAAAAATTTTGTGTACAATTTTTTTTGAATCAACAAGATAAGACTGACATAAAGTTATTTTTTTTATTGTGAAAATAATCAAAAATGAAGATATAAAAAAATATTGTGCAATGAGCATACTAAAAATATAACAAAATCAACAAGTTAAAAATTACTCATATACGACTAATAATACATAAGGTATATGTATTTCTTGTGTTATAAATATTATAGACTATAATTTATAGTAGAGGAACAAGAGAATTTACACAAGAATACATTTTCATGTCATCATCAATCACCAATCATGAGATTATGATGAGCATCGTATCATCATTGAATATGTACAAAAGAGAGAAAGCGAGATAAGACAACATACCCGATTGACATCCGCTCCAAAAGCTCCAGCATTCTCGCGAATCCAGTTTAAGGCTGCCACGACATCCATTATCGCAAAATTCCCTTGCTGACTGCTCGTTTGGAGAAAACCTGGAGAGACAAAAAAAGAGACAACTTTATTAGACAACAAAATAAAGAATCATGTTTGCAATATCCCAATCCCAATGAATGAACCCCCCTCCTTTTTACTTTCTCTTTTTTCCTTTTTTTTCGTTTGAGACATTATAGTGTACGGGTAGAGTTAAATAGCTTGTGTTTTTTTATAATGGACCTTAATGGGAATATCAAGTTACCCGTAGCACATTGTACAACACAAAAATGTCAATTTTGTCTCCCAGACTTTACATGCAAAGAAAGAGAGAAAGCCAGGAAAAAAAAGTTTCATCAAATTGGCACCAAAAAAAAAAGTTAAAGGAAAATTTGTGTTAGAAAGTAAAATTTTCAGGGTTTTTAGTATGTACAAAACTATAAGAAATTTTTTTGTGTGTGTAAAAAAAAAGATGGGAAAGTCTATACCACGTAAGTTATAATAGTACAGGCTATATGTACAGTCAGTGAACCATTAATGCATAAAGCGTAAGTAAACAATTTAGAAACAAGTTTGTGTTCGTAGGGTAGGTAGCATTCATCCGTAAAAATAGTAAGGGAAATAAGCGTTCATGTATCTGTATTGTAAGAGATGTATGGAGGAGAGGCATAGCATTTTCTTTCTATTATTATTATGCATGAATACCATTACATCAACTCTCTAACGACCACCATTGTGCATACAAGAGAGAAAGCGAGAGAGAGACCGTTTTTCACGTGAAAGGATTTGTTAAAACAGACAAGATTTACTAAACCAAGACTATTTCAGAGGGAGACTACTAATTTACAAGTAGTTAAGCCATCTTTCCGCCTCCTCCCATACTAATGAACATGGAGAAAGTAGCAAATACAAGTAATATACATACACACACTTTTTTCTTTTTCTTTTCCTTTCTCTTTATTGGAACAAGTCACATTGAACATTGAAGAATTACGTGTACTACCAAAAAGAGAAAACACTTGCTAATTGCTTCAAGTGCAACTAAACACTTTTTCTCTTTTCTCCATCTCGATCAAACCACTAATAAAAAGAATACTTAGTGTTACACTACCTAAGGGAAAGTATTCCCATTTCACCTTGGCATCTTTTTTTTTATCTTGTTTACCTTTTAAAATTATCCTTGGGTAAATTTTCACAGATAAACTTTAACTCGATTTATGACTTGAACGCCTACTCTCTCAACATGTTTATTTCCCCTTTTTTATTACACCACCATTAGGCTTGTTCTCTAAAGCGAAGCCGAAAGAAAGTAAAAGGAGAAAGTTTCTTTTCTTAATAATTGCGAGCCAACCTGTCAACTATAAAAATTTCACAATTCACAGTCTCACATGTATTTCCACAATATAGAGAAGAAAAAGTTTCAACAATAAAAAAATTCTTATTAAAAAAAAATATTTTAGTCTCTCAGTTCCCTCTAGACCAATTTATATTTTTTTTATGATAAATTCACTCCCCTTAAAATCACTCAGTGGGAAAATTAAAGAAACAAGGTCAGTCAACTAAAAGTTAAACGTGGTAATTGCATTATTATTCCTAAATTATGCTGTGCGAAATATTATTCTGTTTCTTTTTTTTTGTCAAAAAAATTCTAAAAAATGGTCTTTCTCTCTCTCTACATATACAGAGAGACCTCTATACATACAGACATATACAGACCTCTCATATAATAATAAATTGAATATAGCGCACATTAAACAAAAGAATTTTTTTATTGATTTGCCCAAACTACATTTGTATTTTTAAAAACTTACAAGTCTTTTTAGACTCGTGACTATACTCAAGACGACATGAAAAGATAAGGAATAAAAGCAAAAGGATGTGACGATTGAAGGGAGAAGGCAGGGAGAAGAGGGAGAGGAGGAGGGGGGAATAAAATCAGGAAAGAATGGTTTTGACTATAGTAAAACCAATTGGAGAGAGAGAGAGAGAGGAGGTATGCTAATGTCACCTTGATTTACTGATTTACGTTTCCCTTGTTGAAACCATCCATAGGATTTTTTATTGTAAGGATAGATGAAATAAATTAGCGTAAAATCGGAAATCAAACCAATTTTTCAGGCTTACTCTCACTCCCTGCCTTTCTCCATTTATTATTGTCACAGAGTGTAATGGAAATGTAAATTCATACCTATAGCACATCAAACTATTACCATATGTAATACATATACCCATACAAAAATTTAAACACGCACAAAGAGAGAGAGAGAGAGGACAAAGAGAAATGAAATGTTATTTCCATCACAAGTATCTACAGCCCCTCCTCCTCTCATATGGAAATGGCAAATACCAAAAAAAGAGAGAATTTTATTACTTTCTCTTTTACTCCATCATATACAGTCACCATATAAAAGTAAAAGTAATAACAATAATCTTGGATGATTACAAAAAAATTGCTGATCTTGCAAAAACTGTGTATAGTCCATTTTCAATTTTTAGACAAAAAAAAGAGAGAGAGGGGGAACACATATGCGTGTACTTTAAGCTTGCGATGATAGATTATGGGCATTTATTCCATTTGGAGAATATCATCATAATTTTTATATCTTTTTGTAATATATTATACATCCAGAATAATGTGTAAGAGTGATATAAGAGACTAATGACAATTTTTTCGTATTATTTATATAGGCAAAAAAAAATTCTATAAGATTTTTCATGTGTAGTACAGTGGGGGTTCATTGGCATAAGAATAATTGATGGGGGGGGGGGGGGTTGAAGAAATAATGGATTGTTCATAAATCTTGGTTACGTTTACAATAATGTCTTTCTTATGCATCCCCATACGTCGTACAGATTAATGGGGTCAATCTGGGCTAGTTAAGATAAACAACTATGGGTCTCTGACGTTTATTAAAACAAATTTGTAATTTTCTTTTTTTTTCTCTTTTTTCTCTTCTTCTTTGTACTTTCTCCCTATCTTGTGTATCAGTAGGGAAAAATGGAACATTTTTCATCAAAATGAGGCACAGAGAGAGAGAGAGAGAGAGAGAAAGTGTACAGATACAAGGGTTTTTATAGAGTAAAATTAATTTTTGATCAAGTTTAATTACATAATGTTTCATAAATGAAATATTCATTTAATATATAACAAGAGAATCAACTATTTCCCCATTTTTCTTTGCACAGATAAATGGAGTGAAAGTGTGTGGAAAATAATTTCGGAAATATTTTTAGAGTTTCTAGACAAAAATGAATGGGTGCTTCCGATTGTTTTGTTATAGTCGCTAATTGCAAAAAGGAGGAATTTTGTATTTTTAATTAAATAAAAAACTACAATTAAATTCTTCTTTTATATTTATTTCACACTTATCTAATCAAAGTATATATATTTCTAGAAAATGTAATACAGATACCTTTGCTTTCTCTTTTTTTCATGTGAGATTGAGATGATAATGGTAAAAAAAGAGAAAAATAAAAAGGGATGAAAAATAGACTAGAGCCTAATAAAAAAAAAGTTTATTTTTTACTCAGAGAATTGAGAATAGAGAATATGGAGCAACAGCATTTTTCCAATTGTGATCTTAAATAGAAAGTCTCGTTTTATTCTCTTCTTTCTTTTACTTTCTCTCTCTCTCTCTCTCTCTGTCGTCTTTCTCTATTTCTAAAATACCAGAGGAATTCTATTACTATTATCGAGCCATAAACTATGTGTTGTCAGTGCTGGGAAAACTTGGCATTTGTCAATGGCAAAGTAAGCCAATATTGATTCACTGATCTACATAATTCCATTCATTTTCGACGAGAGAAAGAGGGAGGGGTGGAGAGAGAGAGAGAGAGAGAGATTGTCATTGCCTCTACCAATTCCTTTGAGTATTCCCGAGCATACGAAGAGAGAGAGAGAGAGGGAGGCTGTGTGTGTGCACATTTGTAATGTACGCTGAATAGGAAATTCGGAGGGAATATTGGCACATCATTCGGCCAAGGCGAACGTAATTTCTGCATATGGAATGTGCTGAATTTCTTTTCTCCTTCCATGTCCTCATTCTCTCTCTCTGTTTGGGTTCAAGTCAGATGCATTATCATACCATAGCCTGCATTTCACTTTCTCTGTCTCCCTTTTTCTTGCTTGGATGCGGAGGAAAACTGCCGGGGTTTTTGGTATCGAGACATATTTATTATAACTTGTCTCGTCGAGCCGAAAGGAAGCTCCATTTTCAGCTCTTGTTCAGTCTCTCTCTCTCTCTCTATGCCATTCCAAAGCGTCCAATTTTGGACTCACTCTAGCACTACTACTATCTCTCTCTCTCTCTCTCTCTCTCTCTCTACTACTACTACTACTACTACTCTACTACTACTTGTACTACCTTTGTGAATTGAAGGGGCGGAAGAAAATGAAAACTCATCAAAGAGAATCATCTCTCTCTCTTTTATATATATAATCTCTCAATATACAATTTACATTGTACAGATAGAGCTATACATTTTTTTCTATTTTATATATAAGAGAGAGAGAGAGAGAAAGTTCATGTTGAAATTACTTAAGTAGAAAACGACGTCCTAAAATAACTCACTACACTCACAGTTGTGGAGAAAGTACATATATGTATAACTCTCTCTCTCTCTCTCTCTCTCTCTCTAGCCACTCTAGAATTTGAAAAGCCATTCAATTTCTATCGACTATGGACATTATGTATGAGTGAAAGCAATTTTTTGATATATCACAAAAACGAATCCATCACTCGTTACCCAAAAACTTGTCCATCATGGAGGAAAAATCACTGAAGCTCATGTTTTTGATGGTTCAATTTCATGCAATATGAACAGTTATGAGGTCAAGTGATATCAATGAATGTCAACTAGACAATCTCTATAATTAAATTTTCTATTTACTATTTTTTTTTCATAAAAACTTATAAAACTTCTATAAAACACAATCCACACATCATCAATAAAAAAAAATAAAACTTTTGGAGAAAGTTAAATCATGACAATTTTTCAACAAACTTCAATTTGATTAATTTTGATAACTCATTCAATTCAACTTTTTTTTTCTCCTAAAAGTTGAATAAAAATTGACCTATATTTTTTGACTAAACTTAACCAAACCAGTGAAAAATTATATATGAGAAATATAAATGTTAAATAAAATTCGTCAATTTGAAATTAAGAAGTAGAAAAAAAAATCATTGAATAATTTTCATGAATCGTATAAATTCTTGTGGGAAGATTTACTACGCAGGACAATTTTTTTTCTTGTCTTGTTCAAAAACATACAAAAAAAAGCAATGGCTTTATCTGTATGACCCACTTTCTCCATTTTTTTGGGCATGTTTGCATAGAGAAATTTTATGTGTATGTACATAAAAAGAAATTGGGGACATTTTTACATTTATTACAAATACTCCTCCTCCTCTCTCTCAATCTGTACATACAAGCAGAGATATAATTTGTCTGATGACATAACTTATACAGTGTAAAAGTATACACATTAAATAGATTATTAAGTTTAAACAAAGTTTGTGAAACAAAGATCACTTCTAGCCCACCCATGGCATGAGGGAGGGGAAATATTTATTTTTGAAAGAAATGTAAAATTAACACATGAAAAAATGGGACACTATCTTAAAAAACAAATATTTAAAGAGTGAAGGGGAGGAAGATGAGGAAGATTTAATGGAATAATTTGCATGTTTACTCTCTTTTCCCCATTATGTAATACTCTTGCTCCACTCTATGACTTTATAACGTTATGAGCTTCAAATAGAGACAGAGAGAGGAATGGGGACAAAGCAGATGGGAGAAAGTAGAGAAATTTCCCATGTTGTAATCACACCATGTTTAAAATCTCTCAACTTGCATTTCCGATTTTCCTTTAATTTTAACAATGAAGAGACAGAGAGAGAGAGAGAGAGAGAGAGTGAAAGCACCAGCTGCAAAATTCCGCGAACGAATTTCATGAAGGAATTTAGCAATGAGAGGAGAAGAAGAAGAGAAAGCGGATTCTTCATCACATGCCAAAGCACAACCACAAGATCCATGTTCTCATCAATTATTACCTTAAACTCCTTGGTCCTTAAGTTGAAGTTGTGAAATATTATTTGATGAGAGAGAGAGAGGCCTCCATAATATATAAATGTGTATAATTTTATATATAAAATATAAATAAAATTGATTGTATTTAACACTTTCTCTTTTGACTTTACACCAACCCAAAACTGGGTCATACAATGCATTCAAATTACAGCTAAAAGTGTTACTAGGTGTTACAATATGTGTGTTTGTGTAGTTCAACTAAAATTTCTACACAAAGAGAGAGAGAGTTCAACCATCATTACTGTTTTCAACTTAATCTGATAAAATGTACTTCTCTCTCTCTCTCTCTCTTTGTATGTACATTGTGCTGGAGAAAGTTTGTTCAAAACTTACAACACGGCCTGTTCTCTCCGCCTTTCTCTACACTACTACTGGCACTGTACAGTTCAATCTAATTTACACATGGAGTCATGTACATACAGAGAGAAAGTAGTAGTACAGAGGGGGTTATCCATGACAATGAAAATGACTGGAGAAAACTCAAAGACAGGCTTTTTGTATGTGTAGAGTTGAGAGAGAACAAGTGGAGAAAGACTTTATTACAGTCTAACCTAAAATTGTGTACTATTTTTAACCACAAAAAGCATGTTAAAACTTTCCCCTCAACTTTTACTTATTTACCTCAATCTCTATACGTGGCTTGGTTTTTAAAACAAGAAGATTTCTTCTCAATACATTTCTCTTCTCTTTTCCCCCTGTCAACGCAGTTTCTACTGGAGAAAGTTACCATTTTATACATGTACATACAGTATATATCAGAGGGAATTGTGATTGAGTTTATTTTTTTAAATTTAAATAATTTCTATTGTCAAGTTTTGTGATTTTAAAAGTTTATTTTACGTTTATTTTATATTCTCAGTTTATTTCTCATTTTGTAAGCCATTTAATTGAGGAGATAAATTGACCTACTTTATCAAATTATTGACTTTCTCCTTGAACTAAAATACAATTAAAATTGTGTCATTTGAAAATATTTTCAAAAATGACATTTAGTTTTTTAAAAATAACTCAAAAAAATAAAAAACAAATGTATTCTTCTACACGTGGTCCCATCTAAATATTTAAAATAAGCAATTAATTTAACGACACAAAAAAATGGAAACCACTCACTTTGAACAAATTGTTGGTATCATGTCACATAAAAAGTTACACAATAAAATATTTGGCATACAAAAAAAAGAAAGAATATTTTTATTGCATATGTTGATTTGAGAATAAAAAAAGGAGAAAGTTGGAGAAAGAGGGGGAAAAGGAGTAGAAGGATTGGGATAAATGGAGGAGAAAGAGATTGAAAAAGTAGAAATGGAGAAAAGGTAGAGATGCATTTGAGATGGTAAACAGAAGCTTTATCCTTTTATAAATACCTTCCATAAATCCTCTTGGATGAAAGTTTGAGTAGCAAGTTGTGCATAAATCAAAAGGAAATGTCAGCAGAGCTGAACAAGATATTATATTAATAATAGATGCAGAGACTGCAAAGCTGTTGTATTCTTATCTTCCCTTTTTGTATCATCTTGAACCTTTTATACACAGCCAACAACCATGTATTCCCTCTCTCTCTCTCTCTCTCTCTCTGTCCCTCTGAGGTTAGTAGTGCCTTTTCCCCTACCAAAAAAGGTATCACGACTACAATCTTTGCAGAATTGCAAACACTTTCTCCTTCTCTCTCTCTCTGTTTCAGTCTCTAGAGATACAGAAAGAGGGGGGAAGAGGGGCGGGGTGAGAAAATATGAAATAAATGGATCATCAAGAAAATGGCTGTTGGCGAACACAACTATCCAAACTAACCCACAGGCCCTTTTTTTTCATGATGGGAAATGAGAATCATGTACATTATTTTGTGGAGAAAACTAAAACTAAACCTTCATGAACAATCAACTCTAAAACACACTAAAAAGGGAAAAAGAGACTTTCCCCCACACGCTCAGTATGTGATTAGAGCAGAGTGCACTCTCTTCCACATTATTCTATCTTTATGTATCTCTATTGTTATGTATATACAGAGAGAGAGAGAGACATGTGGGGAAGGTAGAGCGTGGGAGAGTAAATTGCAATTTGTTTGAGTTTGCCCATTTGATTGGCGGTGGTGGGTGAATAGAAGTTGGATTATCATGGGAATCAATACAAGACAGAGAGAGAGAGAGAGAAGATAGATGAGTTTAGTTACACTAAAGCCAAATGAATCTTTTTTTGAATCCTGTTTTCTCAAATACTTTCATATTCTCAACTCCTTTCTCTCAATTTTCCCCTTAATTTTATTTCAAAACAAACTAATTTTTTGTCATAATTCTACGCATTTCAATGCAATTTGGTCATATGAGTAATAATACAAAAATTTTAACCATGTGGGCCATAATCTACAGTACAAGACGAGATGCACAAGCTAATTCGGTTGAAAGAGTTGAATGCAACTTAAAATCAATGTCCGATCCCACGTGTGCTATTCTATTTACCTGAATTATTTCTCCTCTTAAAAAAGAGAGGAAATGCAGCCATCTTTTATATAAATGACTCTCAATTCCCATAGAATCTAAATAGCTTTCTTTGAGGATAAAAACTATTGAGCCATTATAAAGAAAGTAGTTTTAAAAAAATGGTCTTTTCTTCTTTTTTTTCTATTTATGTTTAGACGCTTTCTCCCCAAAGAAACTATTCAATAAAATGCATTGCTTTCTCTCTCTCTCTCTCTCTCACACACACACTGTACAAAAGAAAGAAGTCAATTTTAAATTGTCAATTTTCAATTCTTGTCCATTTTCTACACAATTTAAATATAAAATACTTTAAAGAAAGAGAAAGAGGGCTTGAATTAAAAAAGTTTTCTTCTATTAAAGCATTCCAATAGAAATAAACTACCCCGAGCCGATTTAAGCTTAGTGACATTAAAACATAAATAAAGTACAATGGCACTTGAAATACTAAAGACTCCGCACAGGTCAAGACGAGCCTATAGACCCCCCTCCTCAAAAAACTAAATAAATTCGTCTATTGTTCTCCCGTCTTTTATTTTGGGAGAGAAAGTTAGACTCATTCTCTGTCAGTCACGTTATGAGAATGAAAAGTAGCCAATGGGATCATGGTGTAGACCTCACAGAGTTTTCTCTGTGGGTTTTTTTTTGTTTGAAGAGAGAAAAAAAAATAAAAATATAAATGTGTTTTCTGCCACCATTCCTCTTCCACTTTTCTTTTCTCGTCTCGTTGGCCCTTCCTCGTCCTTTCTGCCCTCCACCGTACAATTACCATTGAAATTGAACAGAGTCTCAACTTTATCTTATGCATGCTATTCTTCCCTAGCCAATGTGTACACACACACACATGGGCACATATGAATGGATGGGGAGGAAGAAAAGAGTCCGTTGAGAGCTGAACCCATAGACGACAACATAGTTTTGAGATTGAAGACATTTTTCTAACTTGCCATGGAGACTTTGCTCCGCCAACACTTTGAACATTTCTCATCACATCACTTGAAAATACGTTGAGTTTAGATTTAGATTCCCGTTCTCCTTTCACTTTCTCTTCTTCTTCGTCTTCCTAGTCTTGACACTTCCTCTACCGATCCAAAGCATGGCACGAGGCTATGAGGACAGGACACGGTTACATTGGCGTCTTAGATGTTTTTTTTGATATTACGAAAAAAAACATGGGCCGAAGAGACGCGAATCAACTTCCGCTCACTTATTGTTGATACTCTTCTCCATGTGCTCTTGGCTCCTCTCTAAGTTGTGGGGCTGTGGAGTTTCCATTTGATGGGAGCGAGAGAAAGAAGGCTTTTATACTAAATACTTTAGCTGGAGGGCAAAAAGGAAGGAAGGAGAGAGAAAAAAAGGGGAGAAAGTTGTATTGAAATTTGTGAAACGATAATGGAGCATCGCATAAATAAATCCATAATATTTCATCACATTTATGCATAGATCAAAATACCCTCCCCTTTAATGGGCCTAAAAACCGCCCCCAGCATCTCCAATTTACACTTGCTCCCATTCCTTCACTTTGTGCATGCTCATGCATGCATCCCCAATTTTTTTTCAAAGCAGAGAAAGTTTTAACTATGCTCCACTAAACTGATGCGTAGTTTTAGTTTTCTCTGTCATACTTTCTCTCTCTCTCTCTCTCTTTCATCTTCTCTTGTATTTTCTAAAATAGAATGGTGAAATAATTAAAAATAAAACTGAAATTCAAAAACATTTTTATAAGTAGAAGCAAAAATTAAATTTCTTTTTTTTGGATTAAATATATAAGAGAGAGGGAGAGGGGGGGGTATTAAAATAAGGAGAAAGTTCAAAGAAATTAAATTGTACGTGTAGAACACACTCCATGTGCATGAGGAAAGCCTAATGAAATGTACCATTTAATTTTCTACAAACCACCCAGAGGTAAAAAAAACTACTTGTCGTCTAAGCTGCCTCTCTCTCTCTCTCGCTTTCAGCTCATGAAGAATAATAAGGAAAAATGAGAGAAAGTGTGTGAAAGTTACAGAGGGGGAGGGAAAAAGTCAAGTCGACATTTTTTAAATTTTTATCAAGTCTTACGACCTCAACCTTTCTCCTATTTTTTTGCCTTGATGAAGAGAAAACATTAGGAAACAAATTTTGAGGCGGGTTCGCCGCAAATGAAATCCAAAACGGTGGCCATATTCATTCATTACCACGCTAAATGATTTAATCTAATCGAAGGGAGAGGAACATGAGAATAACATGGAATCTTCTTTTGCGAGACCATCAACTTAACCTTTCTCCTGTATCTTTAATGAAATCATCAGAACGACTACCATCCACACATTTTCTTTGACTCTTTTCTCCCTTCCTCCTTCACTTTCCCTTTCTATTTTGTTTTTCACTTTCCTTCAAGTCCTTTCCACAGAGCTTGAACTCTAGCCTTTAAATATTTCTTGGAGAAAGGTTTCTAAAATTTGTGTTATTTCTTGTTGGCCAATTTTCAACGGGGGTTCCTCCTTTGAATTTTTAATATTTTTTTTTACATAACCACAAAGAATTTTTTTTCATTTATTATTTTTTATTCTACGAATATAAAACAGCAGGAATTTTAAAAAAATAATTTAAATATTTTCAATTTTTGAATACAAAAACTTAATTAAAACATTGTTTCTTTGTTTTTTACGAGACTTTCTAGTTTTTTTTTACTAATTTTCATTATAATAAAATTATTATGAAATAATGTGGTATAAAAATAAAAATTTTTTTAATTTATTAAAATTTTTAATATAATCTCATTTAAAATTTTCATTCTCATAAAAATAAATTCTGACATGTTCTTAAAGATGAGTAAAAAAAAACAAAATGAAATTCATTTTGTAAAATTAAATCATCCCATATAAAACTAATTGCAAAAAAATAATATTTATAATTAAATATCGCCATGTAATCAACCATAAAATAAAACATGAGAATAAATTGTTGAAAGTGATTTTAAGCATGAAAAAAAACAAGAAAAATGGATCATTCAAAATGAATGAGGAGTTCAAATGAATGACATTGGAGAAGAGAATAAAAATCTGAGGAAAAAAAATAAAATCCATTTTCCCATGGGGTTGTACAGATAGCGGGGGGTTAATTGGAAGAATTTCGACGTCATTAATTAAATAATTGGGTTTTGTCTATATAGACTGCTGTATTGGCTTGATTGCGAGAAAAATAGAGAAAGCTTTTTTTTCTCATTTATACTCAGAGAAAGTGAGTGTGTACAATTACACAACAGCGGAAGTAAGGTAGAGGGGTATCTATTTTGATATATAATAATATAGCCAAGCATCTCTAGCTAGCTCTCTCATTTATACAAAAGGTTGCAATTTTTCTCTCCCTCTTTTGCCATTCCCCATGGAATGATTGAAAGAGAGTAAGATTAACTGGGGGAGCCAAGTGAAAGTTTGTATCAGGTTCGATTGGCACCAAGATAATTAGACTTCTTGTCTGGCCTGTTAACCTTTTCTTTCAGCTTTTCTTTACGCATCACACATCATTCAATATTGCTCTTGGGCCTCACTGTAGTCTCTCAAGTGAGCCCGCATCTTTCTCTTAACCTTAACCCTTTATTTTACTTTCTTTTTTTTCTCCTTCTTCTTTTCTACTGAAAGTACCAACAACAAAACAACAACAAAACACTTGAGTCTTGTTATATCCCCTTTGAATCTCCCAAAATTGTATTGGCATGGGCGTTTAAAGGAAGAAAAGAGTCGAGTGGGAGGAGAAAGAGAGAGAGAGAGAGAGAGAAAGCGAAGAGAAATCAACCTTATTGATCTTCACAACTTACTACCCAAACTCTTACCAACGATTTCACATCCACAAAAACCTCCGCAATACAAGGGAATGGGAAAAGGAAGCTTCGATTTCATTCAAGATACAGGAAAAACCTCCTCTTAATTAACAAACACCACCAACTTTCTATCTCTTCTACTTTCACTCTAGTTTCTTTTTCTCTTGTATCTCCTATATATAAGTATATGGTGGTGTGTGTTTTCTTCATTAAATCTTTGCTTAAGTATGAGAGAGAGAGAAAGTCTTTATGTTTACAAGGTTATTTATATTACACAATTAATTTTACATATCTATTGCCAATTATAATAATTATTTTTACTCTTTTTTTCGACTTTCACTCAACTATGTGTATGTCTATAGAAGAGACTCTTATTTTCTAACTATAAAACTATTTGACACTCAAATGGAAATAAAAAGAGTTTGTCTGAAAAATTATTCATGGGGTTTGTAAAAGAGAAAATAAACTTTCTTTTTTTTCAAGTGATGCAACTTGCAAATGTTGTGTGACTCTGGAGACGATAGGAAGGATGAAGAAGAGAAAGTACAAGACGAGAGATGGGATAAAAAGCATTTTCAGTCTGCATGCCCTTAAGTACACAGAGGGTCATCCTCCATGAATTGTGGTGAAAGATTCTTGAGAGAAAGTAAGTTTTCTCAAAATAATGCATCTTGTGATACACTTGTTTCCTTCAATTTACATAAGTAAACAACTTGTGAGTCTCACACTGTTTCTTTTTTTCTTTCACCATTAAAATTTCATGCTCTTACATCATGCATGCATCATCATAGAAATGTATGTAAAATGTAAAAGTACATGGAGAAAGTTACTGTGCTTTGAGCTTCCTTTTTTGTATTTTTCTTAGAATTGTCTCAATTGTAGAACGATAAAAGAGAAAGGTCTTATTTTATTTATGAAAGACAGTCAAAAGATTTAATTTTTTACATAAAAATAACTCACCAAGAACGTTAAGGCGATAATTGAGTGTGATGACCATCAAGTTGCCGTGACTTGCAAGAGCTGTAAATAAAATTTAAAATTAATTATGAATTTTTAATAATTAAAATTCAAAAAATTAATTATTTAAATGACATATACCTACATTATTAAATAATTTAATTTCTCACCTGAGCCATCAATCAAATTACCCGAACCCCACTCCCAAGAATCACCCTGAAAAGGGTTTAATTAAATTATATTAAATTAAATGTTGAAAAAATTAAAGAGATTAATCAAATAATAAAAAAAATGTAATTAAATGAAAAAAACGGTGTACCACCAAGATGACAACGACAGCCAGTCCATCTTTTGCGCTAGGACTCCCGCCGCTACCCGCATTCATCCCTCGTCTCTCCTCTGAAAAAAATGAGAAGAAAAATAAAATTAATAGACTAGAAAAATACACAAAAAAACTAATCAGATTAGGTACACTGATAAACTAAAATGATAGTTACTCCATTAGTTTACTAGTAAAAAGACTTCATTTTCAATTATTAAATAGAAAAAGTAAGAGTCGTTGGTTTGATGAAAGCTTTTTTTGTATTTTATTACAATTTATTTTTAGAAAAATACTCTCTTTTCTCTACTTCCGGACTTTGTTTCCCATCTTTTCTAGCCTTTACACAATAGACTGAAATGGCAAAAAAAAAATTTGTCTGCTTATCTATGAAAGAAACAAAGTTTGTACTGATAGACACACACAGTGAAAGTAAGAGAGAGTGAATTGAATAGTGGAATGATGTGATATAAATAAAGAGAGAGAGAGAGAGAGAGAAGAAATGAAATCTGAGTCTACTGTACTGTACAAATGTCTACTTTGATTACTCTAGACTCATTTTTTGATAAGATGAGAGAGGCGGAGAAAGGAAGGGGGGAGTTGGGGATAAGAAGAGAGAAAGCACTGCACTGTGTGATTGTAAAGGAACGCAATGGTCTGGTGATTTCATCATTTAATTTGAGTGCCATATGCCATAAAAATACAAAAAAGTAATAGCCTGTATTCCTCCCTTCCCCCCCCTTCAAGTGCGATCGAGTTGTTATTGAACGAAGAGAGAGAGAGGAACCATTTCCAAGTCTCTATTTTTTACACAGACAAAAGTCTTTATAACATTAAGATGATACAGCTTTGTGTATCTACTCTCCTATCTTGAATTTTTGTAAAGGAAACTCTATATTGAGTAATATACATATTGGAGAAAGCCATGTTGCGTGAAAGTTCATAGGTTGAAGGGAATTGAGTTGATAACTAGTAAATCTATTTTTTATACAACTTTTTTATATTTATACATATACATATGTACATATCCAGTATTGGAATACAGATACTTGATCAATCCATTCGAGAGTTGACCAATATCAAGTTATTTTTTTTATCCCAATATTTTCTGTGGGAGGGTAGTCATATGTATGGTTTTTTGTGTAAAATGAAGCCCCCCTTTTCTTTTAAGATTGTCTTAAAGATTTAGCGGATGTTCATTTTGACAGAGGCAATTCTCTTTTGTACACACACACACACACCCCACAAGAAAATTGGAGTGTCTTGGTGGGTTAGGGAAACGATTCGTTAGAAATGTATGCCCTTTGTGTCATTTTCATGCTTTCTCTTTTAAAAATAACCCACACTCGTCTTTTTTTCATTCTTTATTTATTTTCCATGTACAAAAAAATTTGTCTTCTGAACATTGTCACATTTTTTTAGAGAAAAAAAACGTCTGTTTCTTTTCTAAACTGCTAGTTAATGATGATGGAGAAAGGTTTTAAATTGGACAAATAAAATCCAAGTCTAGTTGGATATTTAATACAAAAGGACAAAAATATTTGTCAACACAAAAAAAGGAGAAAGAGAGAGAGAGAGAAGAGAAAATTGATGCTTTTTCTACACTTGAAATATTTTTGGACTTGTCACTTATTTTATTTTTTCCATCTATTCCAATTCCCATTGTTATTGAGTACTTGTACTTTTTCAAATTTTTGTGTAAGTTATAGATATTTTTATATCTGTAAAACACAAAAAAAATATTGTGCCTCTTGAGAAAGACACAAGAGTAAAAATAAAATTGTAATGTAATATAAACAAAAGAAAGTTACTAGGAAAAGAAGAAGACAAAAATTTGGTTCAAGGATAACTTTTAGTTGTACAGAAAACAGAAAATAGAAAAACATGTACAAGAAGAGAAAAAAGTAGAGTTTGTTGGAGAGTTTTAGGATTAAAGTTGCATGGATAAATTTTTTTTTTGCAAAACAATGTCATGAATTACATGACTGCCGAGAACTTAAGGACTGATCTGATTTAAAGAGCACTTTCGGTGATGTACGAGGTAATAGAAAGTAAGAGTTTAGGAATTGTGTGGACTTTTACCATCAAGTTAAAATTGTACTATACGACTACACTATGGTTTCAAAGTGGCTTGAGTTGCCTTGCCCCCACCATACACACAATAAAATGTCTCTCCCCCCTCCTTTCATGGTGACAAATGAAAGACAAACAAAAGTTTCATAATGATCCCAACTCTGAGAGAGAGAGTCAGTCCTCGTCCTTTCAATTGCCATACCAGAACATGGCAGGCATGACTGTCTCGTCTAAAAGCAAAGTAAACGACGTGTTATTCAAGTCGTTACTTGCCCTAACTTGGTTTTTAGTGATCTGTTTGTTTTGAGATGAAAGGGTGGGGATGAGGAGGAAATTTTTTGGAGAAAGTGGGGGATGGATTACAAAAAGAAAGGATCTTTGAACTACCAAAGATGTTGATACAATGTATATGAGTTATAGTTGAAAATAAATTTAGTTAACCTTAGATAAAATTGTATGGATCTTATGTTTGTTGTCATTACAAATGATGGTAAACTGTTCACTAGCTCAAAAACAAAAGGAAAACCAAGACCCCCTTTCTCTTCTTCCTTTAGCCGTCACCTCAATGACAATATTTCTACAGCCTTACTTCCTGTACTCAACTTTCTCCTTTCTCTTTTCTCTTCCCACCTCCCGCGGTTTTCTTGTCTTTACAATTTTCAATGGAGAGAACGTCACAAATGATGACAGTGTACAAGAGTCGAGTCGATTGGAGAAAGAGAGAGAGAAATGTATACAACATTACTACAACCCATCTCTCTCTATCACGTACTTTCACTTTAGTGTAGCTCCACTTTCTCTATTTTTTTTAAAGAGAAAGTCAAGGTGTAGATGGAAGGCTTGTCTAAGGGAAGACATCACTGTCGGCTTTTCCTATTTTTTGTACTTAACACAAGTCATGGGGGTTTTTCTTGTATCAGAGCTTTCTCATCTACTTTCTCCCCCTTATATTCCGGCAACACTTGCCACCTTTCTCCTTCATAACAGGAAATGTCTTGGAAAGATTGTTGCGAGTGCAAGTGAGAGAGAGAGAGAGAGAGAAAGTGGGAATATCCTTCTTCCCAATTCCCATCACCATTCCATCTCTCTCTCTCTCTCTGGCTAAAGCCTTAGTTGATGAATTGGCCATGGATTTATTCAACTTGTAACTTGTACAGGAGAAAAAAAAGCCAGAGAAAGTTTTAGATAGTGAAAGCTTCTCTCAAAAGAATAAATAAAAAAAATGAGTTGGAGATCAAATTGATTGACAGGGAAGGAATTGATTTCTAGAATTTTTTTCCTTCCACATGAAAATGGTCTTTTATATAATTTTATTAGATACATTCTCTCTCTCCTTATTGGCTACCAAAAGAAGGAGAAAGTTTAGAGATGCTGATACTTGGTCAATGAAAGATGGAGAGAAAAGGTAAAAAATGCTGGTCTGGTTCCACAAGGGGATAATTTGAGATTGTTTCTGGTTCTCTCTCTCTCTCTCTCTCTCTCTCTTGGTCATTGATTTGAACCGGACTTTTGCCCACATGGTTAAAGTTATTGTGGCTTATACACAGTGTAAACATAACCCAAACCACATAGACAAACACTCAAATACACACGCAGACACGCACACACTGCGGTCATGCCCGTGAATCGGAATAGACAAGCAGTGAAATTTTCTTTCTCCTCCATCCTCCACTTTCTCCCTTCCAGCCAAACTCCACACTAGTCTACCTTTCAATTTTCTCTCCGTCCAGTCCCCCCACTTTTTTACAATTTCCATTCTATCCCATCTATTTTTGGTAGGTAAACTAGACCTAGTAAAAATTGTATTCATGGTTTTTCTATGTAAGGGAAAGTAGCGGAATTTTCATTAAAACTCTCTCTCTCTCTTTTCAATCTCCCTAGTGGACGGTTGGGTGGAGCTTATAAGAATATTATATGTTGGATCCTCCTTGTTTTTTTCAAAAAAAAAACAGACTAGAGTGAAAGGGAAAGAAAGCACATGATGTATTCTAATTGTACATCTCTCCCACCATTTTACAATATACATTAACCATTCCTCATTTCTCTCCCGCCGTGCTCCCACTTGCTTTCCCCAGCAGGAAGTGAACTCAATCTCAAAAACTCCATTTTTTATTACATGTCCCAACCCTTCTCCCCACATATTGCACAATCCCAATCGCCAACAAATAATGAGAAAATTTTGTTTAACCCATACAATATTTTTTGCATGGTCAAATTGGCTAAGGTTTTTTATTTTCAAAGCAACAAGAAAATTTTGTATCAAGTTGACAAATTTTTTTTTGCCTGAAAAAAAGAGAGACCACAAGAGAGTGAAAGTGATGTCCACACATTCTTAGATTAAGTAGCGTGTATGCGTTGGAATGAAATAAAATTATTAATGCAAAGCAAGTCTTCTACGTATACATAATGAATGCCACCTCAGGTGCTCTGAGGAATGATTACGAGTTCTCTCTCCCTCTCGTGTTTGTCGATTCTGGTCTACCCAGGTAATTTTGCCATAAACCTTGCATGAAGGCACATGCCGCTACATGAGAGAAAATAAAAGAAAGGAAAAGAGGGGAGGGGGGGGGGGGGTGCATGAAGCGACGTGGGAAATTAGGATGAGAGACTAAAGACTCATTTTCTTTGCATGTGTTTTTTTACATGCTTTCTCTCCCCTCAAATTTACGCTCTCACCATGCAAACGGACCTCTAGAATAATTGTGAGGCGTGTGGCGCATCATGTGATGATTTCACATCACAGGAAATTCGGATGGAGTTGAAAATGCAGAGATCTAGATTGAAATTACATGGGACAAGCTCTCCATTCACCTCACATACAGAAAAAAACGGGAGAAAGGAGGAGGAAAAAAAAGAGATGAGGAAGCTGGAGATGTGTAATGTGTATAAACTGAAGCAATCCTCAGAAAAAAAGGAGGGTAATGGTGGGAAATTATGAGTGTACAAATGTAAAGCTTTCCCTTTCTCTCCACAATAAGTAAAATGCATGCCAAATCCCACACGAACCCATTTTACCTACCCAAGAATGATGTACTAGAACAAATACAAAATTTAACTTTCCGAAACGAAAACAAGAGTAAAATAATATAGAAACATGGGGAGAAAGCGAGGAGAAAATTTCGCATTTTCTTGTGTCAATATTCCTCCTCATAATGGAGTTTTTTTTCCCCACCACAATCTACAGTCTAGAATCAGAACTAGAACGAAAAAAAGAGAGAGGGAAAGGCTAAATAAATGAAATTGAATAGTTTAGAGCTCGTCATGGGTGAGGCATGCAGAGAAGATGGAGAAAGAGAGAGAGAGAATGATTCTTCATGGTCTGTCCGAAATTCCCTTTCTCCGTACAATGTACAGCTTATATTTACATACATGGTCAAGCATACACTACTTTTATATTTATAGAGCTAGAGAAAGTAAGAGAGAGAGAGAGAGAGAATATGAGGGCGTAAGCTGTAATGTGGACTGTAATGAATGGCTAGACCAGCCGAAACGTTTTTAGTGGATGGCCATCAGCCTTGGCGGACCAGTCCACTGTGAAGAATCTTGACTCACATGAGAGAGCAGTCAAAATGATAGTTTTTTTTACTTTCTCCACATATCACCCACCATACAAGGGAACATGGGATGATACTCAAATCGGTTTGATGGTAAGAGGGTATTTTGTTTTAAAGAGGAAAAAATACAAAAACTGTGAAAATGGGATGAGCATACACACACACTCTTTACACTCTCCATGAATACATTTGAGAAACGGAGGAACATTAGGTATTCTCAAGATGCCGTCCTTCTCCTCCTTTTCTCATTCTTCTCTCCAAACTTTCTCTCTCTCTCTCCCTCTTTCTCTTTTCTTAGTCAATAGAGGCTACTAGCACATCAACTTTCTCTATTATCTCCTTTTGTTTGGCAGGCTGCACTTAATGTTTGTTTCATTCCTCTCATTTCTTCTTTCTCTCTCTCTCTCTCTACTTTCTCCTCCTTTTCCGATTGTGTTTCAAGTGTGGAGAAGAGAGAATACAAAAATGTGCTCTCCTCTTTCTATCACCACTGAACCACTCCCAAATGAAAAGGAGGACACAACCCTTTGAGTTTGAAGGAGAATAGCAGAGAAAAAAACAAAAGGGGGGTACATTTACTTTCTCTCTCTCTCTCTCTTTGAATGAATGTCTTTCAACTTTTTTAGTGTGTTTAGGAGGCTAAATATGAACGTTCAAGTTTTAGATTTAAATAATTTTTTACCTCAACAAGAAAAGTGTCTTAAGATCCATTTTCATGTGATTAAATCTCAGTGTGTAAAGGAGGAAAAAAAGGTGACTCAAAGATCAAAGGGAAAATGATGTTTTGGTATTCTTTTCATCCATTTAATTCCATGTTCTTTCCTTTCTCTCTTCACCTTTCTTTTGAGATCTGAGAGGACTGGAGAAAGTCGTTGATGCTACCTGGTATGTTTACTGGAGAGAAAATTCCTGGGGAGTCATTACATTACAAAGATGAGGGAAGGACAAGTTTGGAATCTTTTGAATTCTAAAACTTATGCAATTTTTTTTTCTGCTTTCACTACTCTGCTATACATTTATATAGAGAAAAGTCTATAGAGAAAATATTTCTTTTTGTCCATTCTTTTATCCTTTCTCTTTGGGGTTTTTGGGTTCAACATTCCATGTTCCAGAGGGGGATTCAATAAATGAGACTAAATTGCAAGAATTATTTTATAGAGATATCAAAATACCATAAAACAAATGCTTTCTCCCATATATATTACATACATGTGTAGCTATATATTACTATATGATAACGTTGAGGTTCATTTGTAGCTGAGAAAAGAAAAAGATTTTTAGGCTACATTTTTTATATAAAATATTTTTTCTCTCTGTTTAAGAAGATGCTCGTGCAGAAAATGAGCAACAATTTTTTTCTCTTGTTTCTTTATAGACAAAAAAAGAATTTTCTCTTTTTAGAAATGAATACAATGTAACTACTAACCAATCGCTGTACAATGTGTGGCTCTTCCTCATTTTTTTCTACTTTCCATCAAAATGAGAAAAGGTCACTTTATCTTTGAGATCCAAAAAGATGAAAAGAATTCTTGGATAAAAAAATCTTTTATTTTTTTTAAAAAAAGAAAGAAAAACCTTTGATGAATACTTGAACAAAAAAAATGTTAATTTCCTATACATGAAATGAGCTTCAATAAAGTTTTGTTTTAAAATCAGAAGCTCCATTACGGATCCACATGGTGGTTAATGACACAAGACAAGATGGTTGAAGGTGTGGGTTGGTTGAAAAACTTTTTTTTTCTTTTGGCAACAAAAAAAAATAAAAATACTTCATCAACTTCACTTTGATATAAAAATGGTCAAAGTTGATTTAACCAACCGAAAATAGAGAAAAGTGAATAGGGGTGGTGGTGGATCTTCTCTTTTTTTTCATATGGCCTCTTTCTCTACTTTTTTAAAAACTATACTTCTATCACTTTCACTTACTCTTTTTCTACCCCCCTCCTTTTTTTACACAAAAAGAAGAGAAAGAACATTTTTTTTTGTTCAATCCCGCCCAATCTTTTTACACCCAGACAAAAAAGACAAGGATTCTTTGTAAGGGAAAACTGTAGATTGTAAAAAAAAACTTTCTTTTTTCTGCTTTCTCAGCCTGCGGCGCAACCCGCATGGCATTTTCAGCATGAGGCCAACATATTGCGTAAGGTGTATTTTTTGTTGGATGGAGGAAATGTAGAAGAGTAGTATAATTTGATACACAAAATACACCATTTTTCACCAACGAAGACTCAGCTCGTCGAGTCAAGAGGAATACCTTGAGATGGAGAGAGAGAGAGGCAACGATTTTACGCAAGGAAAGCCAAACTCAAAGTACTTGATTAAAAATCGACTCGTCCTATCTCATAACATCTCATCCTCCAATGGAGTTTTTTTTCTCCTCTCTCTCTCTCTCTCTCCTGTGTCTCTCACATTCCCTTTACTTTCTCTTCTCTTCAATGCCCCACGTTTGGAAAAAAGAGAAGTAGAGACATACATCTGCTCAATGTTCGCTTTCTCTCTCTCTCTCTCTCACTGTGTGTATGAGAGTAAGGTAGAAAAATAAAAGTGAGATGGATTTTTTCCCCTTTCCCTCCGACTTTGTACCGATATTTTATCAGTACTCTCCCGATATTTGACACACGACCGTCGCTTATAAATCCTCCTTTTTTTCTTATCCGTTTCTTGCCAGTCCTAAAATCCGGATGAAATTCCTTCATTTCGTCTTTAACTTTGGCCAACTTCAACCTCTATATATCTCCCCATACCCTCTCTCTCTCTCTCTCTTAGATGGAGTATGAACCTTATACGTACATTAAAGTGTTCTTTTTTTGTAATATTTATATACAATTTAATATTCTATATATAGATAAATTCATCTTTCCGAGAAAAAGAGAAAGTCTTTTTGGTTTGCCTTGTACATGGAGATGAATCTTTGGCGTTGGGGTGGACGATTATGATATACTTTTTGCCCATGTCTATGGTTTGGATTTTTACCTCGGGCGAACATTTTTTTTACTTTCTCTAAATCGACGCTTTGGCAAGGGAAAAAAGATTTTTAGGAGGGGTAAAAAAAAAATGTAGCACTCTTCCCCCCTTCCTTTCTCCACATGTACTACAGCCAATATGTGCTCCACTTTCTCACTGACAAAGTAAGCCAATAAACCATCTCTCTTGACTTATGTGCACGCGAGCTACTCTCTGTAAAAGGCACACAGTTAAAATTGAGAGTACCCGTGTACATTCTTTGTGTTAGAGAATAGAAAAAGCATTCTGTGGCTTGTCTTTATTCCTTTCTCTTTTTTTTACCAAAAAATGGGAGGGAAACTACAAACACTTATTAATCAGGATCTCATAGAGTCCATGTCATACAAAAGACAGGAAAGAAAGTTAAATGACATTTATAATATCCATGATCTCTACTTTCTCTCTTAAATTCCCAAACTGCCAATTCATGATAAGTCGAAACTCACCATCTCATGAATTACTACACATTAACTTGACATTACTTGACTTCATTTTTCAGCATTAAAATTATCAGTTTTTTTTTAATGTTAAATACATTTTAAAATAAAATGGTGAGTGAAGATACCGCTGGGATTTTTTTAAAAAAGAGAGGGAAAATTGAACGGATGAAATATGAGTTAGAGTATCTACAGTATCCATCATTGATTTTACAAATGCTTTCTCCAATTTTTTTTCTTGTACAAGAATTTGGCAACCGTCTTATCTTTTTGAAACCTTCTTTATTTTTGATCCTTTCTTGAAAAAAGAGAAAGTAAAAAAAGAAAGAAAGGGAGACAAGGTAGGGATAAAGATTAATACAGATATTTCCAAGTCGACATTTGATTGTCATATAAAATGACGGACGTTCTCTCTCTCTCTCTTCTCCTGTCTTTGAGGCGTACTTTCACTTTGTTTTATGTGGCGGGCTACACAGTGACAGAGACAACGCCGTTTGTGCCTCCAGCCTTCTTTTTTACCCCCAACCCAATGATGTTATCAGACAAGATAAAGTCTTTGAAAAACCCTTGAGCACCATCCTGGCATTCTCTCTTTTTCTTCTTTTTGAGACCAACGGATGTGCAAGCAACTTTTTTTTCCTTTTGTTTACTTTCTCTCTCTTTTTCTTGGGTTTGGTCTCTCTCTCTCCTTTCTCTTTTTTACTTATCCCTACTCTGGCAATCTTCTCTAAAAATCTTTTGGAAGGTAAATCTGTCTATAGTTACGACTCTACTTTATTTTTATTCATGGACAACTTATAAAATCTTTTAAGGGATAAGCAATGCAATAAAACACATACACATAAACACACACTTACACTCTCCCAAAACTAAAATAGATTCCACACTGTACTTTCTCTCTCTTATCTTTTAGTGTCACAAAATAGTGAAAATGAAATAAAGATAAAAATAAAAGAGAAAGTTGACAATAACAATAAGAGAAAGTAATGGAGAATTTAAATGGGGGGTAATGACAAGTAATTAATATTTACATAAAATGAACGGTTTGCTCTTGTCATCGGTATTTTTTCTCTCTGGCCTTTCTCTTTTTTAAAAAAACAGGAAATCCAGCTTATCCAGTTTAAATTCTTTTTCCTTGTTAGTTGAACGAGGGGACGCCTTGAGGCTGAACAAAAAAGGCCGACTGGAGTTGGAGTGAAATGTGAAGGAGAAGATATTAGGAGCAAAATGAAAGACATCAATCTTGGCGAGGAAAAGAAGAAGGGATAAGAGAGAGAGAGAGAGGAAGAGAAAGTAGAAAAAACGGGAGAGTAAAGAATAAATGGAGAAACACTGCCATATAATCTACACAGAAAGGAGCATCCAAGCGAAGCCAAAAAAGAGAAAGCAAGAGTTGAAAAATTTTTCTCGAATTCTTCACGATCTTGTACGAAAGAAACCATAGGGTACAGAGAGAGAGAGGGTCGGTGAAAGTGGACTCTTAAAGTCTCATGGTATAAAAAGAGAAAGGCTGTGTTGGTACATACATGGGTTCATAAATAGATATAATGGAGGCGGTGGAAAATTACTGGTGGGTCGTCATTCTATTATAGAATGGGTATAGAGAGAAAGTAAGAGAGAGAGAGAGAGAGAGAGAGAGAGAGAACCAATGTATCAGCTGGGGTGTAGTGACAGGGGATCGGGTTAGGATTTATTGTTTTATACAGGCTGTGAGTTTTATTGTGTGTGCTACAACACTTTATGGCACTCACAAGTTCCTAGGTTAAGCTCTATGTCTATGCTCGAGATGTTTATCTATAGAAGCTTTGTTCTCTCTCACATCCTCCTCCTTGTTACTTTATTCAATACAGGATACTCCAACCCTACGATTTATGAAACTCCCCAATCCTATGAATCCACATTATCCATGTCACACCATCCCTCTCCCCAATAACCCTGTCCTCTACTCCCTCATCTACTATCCATACATCCTCTCTCTCTCTCTCTCCCACCCTCTCAAATATTCCACATTCCTCCTCTGTAAATACTCAAATTTCATTCCATCTCTACACTGTACATTCTCGAGAGGGCCAAAATTTAAATTACAAAACAAAACTTATATTAAAAATTTCACAATTTATGTATTTTTTCTGTATTTATTATTTATAAATGAAAAAGTATTGCATTTATTTTTGTGAGATTATTTAATTGGTTTTATTTTGTAGAGAAAGTAAATTAAAAACTTATTATTTAAGTAGCAAAATCTGTTCAAAAAAAGTTTATCTCTCTAGATGAGTTCTTTTTATTATCCAAGACGGACTTTAATTTCTTCCTCTTGTCTCTTGAGATGTGTGAGATATGTTTATTTTTTTTGACGTGGCCTAGACAGAATAAAGAAGTAAAAGTTTTTTTTGTTATTTTTTCAGAACTGACATTAATTCACCTACCTGTGGCCTCTGGACTATTTTTTATTATTATCAAAGTTTTTACACTAAATGGTTTATTTCAGGCAATCATCTTTTGAGTAAAAAAGACAAGAGAGAAAGTAAAAAAAGAAAGGTGAGAGATAACAAATTAGTTGAGCTTGTCACGAAGCTGACAGACAGTACACAGACAGAGAAAGAGCCTTAGAGAATTCAATTAAAAAAGTACCATTTATATTTACACACATATACATTTAATAAAAAAAGACTTTCACTTTTTCTACTTTATTGCTAATAGCCGCCATGTATAGTTGATGGCAATTTACTCCATTTTCATCACCAAGTTTTTTTCCCCATCGATTCAAAAAGTTTTTCATATCCAATATACTGGTACTTTCACTTCATTTTGATCATTAGAACAAAGACAAGAAAAGAAGAGTGGGAGCTCATTATTAGTGAGGGTCATGAGAGAAAGGAGGGAAATAGAGAAAAGCAGAACAATTTATTATATTTAGTACTACGATGATGCTCCCCTTCCTATCTCAATCCCCTAGTCATCCAATGACACACAAGGAGAGGGGGAAATGGTGGGTTGTGATGTGCTGTGAATACTTGGATGATGGTGACAATGAGGACGGTAATAAGATGAGGAGAAAGTACCATAGGATATAATACATACACAACAACTTTTCATGGACTGCGGCAACAAAATGAACCCAAAAGGTTAACCATCAAGTTTCATCGTACACATGAAGAAAAAGAGAAAGGGAGGAGAAAACATTAACCGCCAGCTGTGGGAAACGTAAAGGTGAACGTCCAGACTACTAAGTAAATTGAACTAAAGTAGAGTGAGATTAACGTGTTTTGTGAAATGGCAAAATGACAGCTAAGGGAAACCATAACGTGAAGAAGGACGTTGAAAAAGTTTTTTTTCTTCCTTTCTCTTTTTTTTCAAGTCTCTCGACGAACAAACTAAAAAGGAGCAGATTTCTTTTCTTGAATTTCCTTGTGTACTCTGTCTTTCTCTCATCCTCCTCCACCGTCATGTAACTTGCATCCCTTTCTCCACTTTATTATCTTACATTCACTTTCACTGGACGTCTGAACGTCGGAGAAGGGAGAACTGGTTAAAACCAAATGTCGTCCACACACAAAAAAATACACTGACATGCAATGCTTCACTTCTTGACCAAACTTTCAACTATAAAATATATTTTCACAAGATGCTCCAGTCAGCCATGTATGTATTACTCCTCCTTCTCAAAATGTGTACATGGTTACATTTTCAATGAAGTACTTTCTCTTTCTCTTGTATTTGTTTGAAGTTTTCATGAACAACCTCAGAGAGAGCACTCTCGTGTATCTTCTACACACACACACTCAATTACAGTTCAGACTCCAAAGAGAGGAGAGAGAGACCTGTCCAAAGGAAACGGAGGGAAAACGTTGAGCGAATTTACAAACTCAAGACAGGAGAGAGAGAGAAAGTATGGAATAGGGAGGAGGAGAAAGTAGGTATAAGGGTTGATTTAAAGTGATGTCCATGTGCCATTCTAATTCCTCCCTTGCCACGACAGCAATGTCACTCTTTTCTCTAGCATTTCATCAGAGTGACTACAAGAGAAAGATTGATCTTATCCTCTTACATTACATTTACATGAGATGAGATTGCTACTTTTCAATTACGAGAAAAACTCTTCTGTCCTGCTAGAGGTGGTGATTCACTACTACTCAACCTTACACCAAATTCCCCCGCCCCTAGTCTTTATCTCTCACGTACATACGCTTCAATCAGCGTCCTTTCTCTTTTCAGTTGTCTCTGTGTGTGTTGGTGAAAGTTGGAGAGGAAGAGGGATAGCACTTGTCATACCCACTGTACAGTTAATATGGACTAGCCTTCATTTTCTTGTCCTTTTCCTTTTACTATTACATGGAATGTAATAGAAAAGAGAAAGTCTCATGTCACAAGATTTCTCCTTTGAGGAAGGTATAATGTATTGTTCTTTTTTAGGACAAGTAGTGTCGTGGAGGAGTATGGCAAAAGATTTAAATAAATGGGTTGATGAAAGACACTAGAGAGAATTTGCATCTTAAGATTGAGAATCCCACTCACTGTCTCTCTTTTTCCTTGTCATTTTCTATCCTGTCCTTATTACGCAGAAGATTTTCATTGTGTTACCTTTTCTATGGATGAGGAGTTTTCATGTAGGAAACAAAATCCACTAATATGATTCACCACACTTATTGTACAAATCACAGCCCACACACCCATTCCATATTATGAAACCTACCTCTACCACTTCCTGGATTGCACATACACGTACACTGTAGAGAGAGAGGGCCGGTGAAAAGAGGAGGCTTTATACAAGAGGCTTCATGATGATGTTCATCAAATAATGGTGGCTTTTGTGACGGGAGCTATGAAATGGTTCTTCTTCTTGGTGTGGTGGGGACGGGGACGAGGAGAGGAAATAGATTACCTTGAAGCATACCGAGATGATGCAGGGCCATTAGTTAAATCATTATAGAACACAAGATGAGCTCATCATTCATGACTGTGTCATGTCAATCCAAGTCTCTATCTCTCTTTCTCTTAAAGTCCCTCCCTTTCCCTTTTTGGTTTTGACTCTCTCTCTCTACGACAATAAACGACTTTTCCTCTTTTCTCCTTTCTCTCTCTTGTAAGTAAGAATGTTAATCTACAAGGACGGCAAGTGAATGGAATGCTAAAAACTTTGGAGCTTCTTTTGACTAAAAACTCTCTCTCTCTTACTTTCTTCCATAAGCCACCATATATGTGCATGTACATGTATGCATATGAAGATTAGAAAGAAGAAAAAAATAGACTGAAAGTTGGGTGAGGATATAATGTCATAAGGATGTTGACTTGTATGTAAGAGAAGAAGAATCTTATTTCTGTATTCCTCTCATGGGGTTTCATTGTCATGTAAATTTTTGGGCCATCGCAAGGAATTTGAATAGGGAGTCGCATGGGAGAGTTGGAGAAGGAGATGAGGATGAAGAAGAAAAAAAAATCCTATGGACTTTTACATCCCACCCATTCATCTATTCTCAGTCCCACTTTCTCCACTTGTTTTTTTTCCAGTCTTGTTGTATACTTTCTTTTTTTTCACTGTTTTTTTACTACAATATCATTACTCGTTGTGTATTTCCCTCTTGTGTATTCTCTTAATACATTTTATTGGATGAATAAAGATTTTTTTTGAAGGGAATGCTCACCTTACTTTCTTTTCCTGTTAAAAAATGGTAAAAAAAAGAAAGTCGGTAAAAATTCCTAGCCATTTTATTATCCAGTATTATTGTCAAGTCCAAACATGATTTAATTTAAGTAATGTATTGTCGTGTAGAAAAAAATCCTTTTTTTCTCTTGGCTTTCTCCTTTACAATAAAATGGGCATAATGATAAATCGGGGTTTCTTTCTCCGTGTTCTCCCAACTTCCCACCATCCATTAAATTTCATTACACATGCCCAGTCACCAACACAATAATGACAGAGTAAAGTAGCTTAAGTCCTTTACAATTATGCTACATCCGTTGTGGAGTGGATTTTCGTATCTTCTCGTGGGAATACTGAGAGAGGAGGAGGAGAAAGTTGGTGCAAGACATTAATTTTTATTGTAATTGTAATTTTTGTCGCTTCATAAAGTCTTCGCTGTCTTTCTTCCACATCTTCCCTATCATCCCTTCCTTTTTTTTGTAGACAGTCTATCCACACACGACTATTTTCTCATTTAAAGACTAGACAAGATGGACGAGGAAAAAATATAAATATTTATTTTTATTTTCTCTTTCTGTCCTACCACAACTTTCTTTTTTTGCAGAACACACTTTGGGAGAAAATATTTAGATGCTTTTTTTTTATAAAAAAAGGAGATATATTTAATGTCAAGTTTTCTCGAGCAAAAAAATATTATTGGAATGAAAACACTTGTTAGCATGCACAAAATGGAAGGGGACAGATGGAAAAGGCGTTCTCTTAAAATGAATGTCGTTTTTTTCAATAGTGAAAGGGTGTGGATGACCAAATTTCTATGCTTTCTCTTTTTCTCCCCAAAAAAATTTCACATTTGGTTCACACTAACCTTTGCTTTTGTTGTGATGCACAGGACGCAAGAGAGAGAGAGAGAGTGAAAATGGACAGATCAATAATCTTGCCATAAATCAAGAGAGAAAGTTTTTTTCAGAAAAGGAAAGGAAAAACTTTAGTTCAATACGAGTCATGAGGAAAAAATGACCAATGCATCTTCCGTTCAAATTGAATAGAATGAATGAAGCATCCATAGACCCTTTTTTTGCTCTCTCTCTCTTTTACTTTTATATGTGTGTGTGTATGGAAAGAGAAAGTAGTTTGATAGGACGGTTATAAATACGGAGCTAAATGCATGCTGCTCCCATTCATACTGAACAGATGCTGTGAGAAAGTGAAGTTGAGAAAATGAGAGACGCGCTATTTCACTTGACTGCCTCTAATCAAATAAACTGGATTTTTTTTCTTGACTGAATTCCACAAAACTTACCTTTTGTCAGTTATCTTTCTCCTTTCTCTTTTGTTCATACTTTTACCCCTTTTTCCTTGACAAGGAGTCAATCGACAAATTTATATATACAAAAATTGTCGTATTACTTGTCAAAAATGAATTCTTTGTAACTTTAATCAAGAAATTTAATCAAACGTTGTCCATTTTTATTTAATATTAATTAATTATTAATTGTTATTTTTTTGTTTTCAATTTATTAAAAAATTGCCACAAATTCTTTCTCTATATTTTTGTATCATATTCTTATTATTTTATTATTGTTAAAATTTCACAATTACGACAATTAAAATAGTTTTACAAATATTTTTGACTGCAGTCTTTTTATTAATATTTTTATTTTAAGTTTGGCGGCAATATTTACAGTCAGATACATTATTTGAAAACGACTTGGTTTACTTAAAAAAAAGAAAGCGAGAGAAAGAGATGACAGTTTTAAAAGAAAGAAAATGTTGAGAGTTTGGAATTGTTCACATATTACGTCATACGTGATTTTCATGTCAGTCTTTTACATTTTGTGTATGTAGTAAAAAGGGATGAGAATGAATGATCCTTTTTAAGGCCACATGAATATGGACTACACACACTTTCTCTCTCTGTGCATACACACTGCCCCATATTGAGATTCAGATAAAGCGGAGCCGACACACGAAATATTTTTTTTGAAGAGGAGGATTGGGTTGAAAGTAAAATGCCTTGAGTTCATTCCAATGTGAGCCTTTACTCAATAAAATATTGCTGTAGAGTTGAGCCAGCCAAGCATTTTATAAGCAAATTTCTCCACGTTCCCATTTTGCAGAGGTTTTTTTTATCAATCGTCTTTTCACCCTCTTTCCCACTTTCCCTACCCGCCAATCGAATCAGGGAGAGACATATACATGTATGATACAGATACTCTCAACTTTCAACTTTATTTTTAGAGATTGCCGTATCGTCCACTTTCCCCTCTTTTCACTCTCTTTCCCCTCCTCCTCTTCAACCACATGACATGACATGCAGACCGAGAGTCATCAATGTTCTTTTGGTCGTCCTATTCTTTGTGCTTTTAACTCTCTGTGTATTTGTCGGCTTGTATTTTACATGGGGCTTTGGAGTGGGAGAAAGTAGATTTTTATGCCTGTGAAAGTGCATGGACGTGCGGGCATTCAAACTGAATTGTCCTCTCTCTTTTTCATTGCACAAAAATTTCATTTACAGAAAAAGAGTTGTCATTAAATGGCTCCTCTAAGAGAGAGTTTGGAGTCACTGTCATGTCATGACTATACGACTTACCCTTGGCTAATTTTTACCTTACAAAAAAAACTTTCTCTTTTTATAGTTCTCTCTCTCCCTAGTTTTGATACTAATTCCGTTTGAAAATTCCGCTCAAAAATCTTTTCTCTTTTAATGTTCACGATGAAAGTGAAAGAAGAGAAAGGATTAAATTTTGAGAATGGACCAAGTAACACTTGTTCTCCTCCTTTTTTCAAAGCTTGTGACTCAATATAATTTTTTTTGTAGAACAAATCCTACAAAAACCTTGACTTTCTCCTTTCACTTCTGAAACTATCAACGACAGGGTTATGCAATAAGTCCAATAAGTTTTTTTGACTTGCCAACCAACCAACTCTCGAGAAATATTCGTGAAGTTTATTTGGAAAAGTATGGAGTATGGCGGGGGGATCGAATCGACAGAGAAAGTAGAATGGAAACAGTCGTTTTAATAATACGAACGAATAAAAACTTTCTTTTTTTCTCTCTACAGACATAACCAATGTTTTCTCTGTGTGTAACTTTTCACTTTTTTCAGAAAAAAAAGAATAAAAAAGAGGGAGTCAGATGGTTTTCCAAAAAACTAGAAAAAAAGAGAAAGGTAGCAAGTGACAGAGAAAGAGAAAGTGAATAAAAAAAAGAAAACTGCTCAACAGTCCAACTCTCTACCAGATTTTGCATATCATCATACATCTCCTCACATACATTCTGACCATGTAGAGAATCCAGAGAGAGAGAGAGAAAGTAAAAAAAAGTGGAGATTCATGCACGTACAAAAACCATGAAAATTTAATCAATTCTTTCTCCCTCTCTCACCTGTTTTCTCCACTTTCACGAGGGCTCATAAACAGTTGATTTTTTTTTGTTCAAGAAGACGGTGAAGAGTGTGTGAGTGGGTTTTTAATAAATAAATTTGGATGAATTCTACATACTTTCTCTCTCTCTCTCTTTGTGGGTACTATCTATAGTATAGATAAGAGATGAATAAAATAATAGAATGAAATTACTTATTTACATTTCACTGAGGAATGATTTCAATACATGAATAATTAAAGAGAAATTCCAGGAGCTGCGGAATGCACGTAAATTAAGAATAGATGAGAGGAGAGACTACACAGAGAAAGCGGGTGGACTCCAAACTCAACACAAAATATTTTCTCTCTCTCCGTCTCTATGATGAAGTGAGGAAGTGTGTTTGTGACCACAGGATTGGCTCAGTGATGGACTTAAGCAATTGGAGCAAGAGGGAACAAGATTGCATGCATTTATATTAGCCAGTCAAAGAGAGAAAGAGGGCTAACGCACATCTTACAAGTAGACAGAGACACAGCGGCAGAGAGAGAGAGAGGAAGAGTGGATTTCTCCATGGAATAAATAACTTTTCGTGGGACAACTCAAGCCACAAAAACAAACTTTGTAGTTCAGTCTACACAAAGAGATACAAATACTCTTTTCCTCTCAACTTTTCTTATAGTTTCGTATCCTCTTTAACCTTTTCCTCTTTCCTCCATGGAGACAAGTGATGTAGTTAATTTTATAGAAAAGAGTTAAGAATGAGCCTCATTTTCAGTTGCACAAAATTTTAAACTTGCTAATATTCCACAAGGCTAAATACTATTCATATGCACTTGTGTATAATTTTATTCATACGAAACATAGCCCAGTGAATTGGTCTTGTAAACTTTTTCTGAGAGAAAAGATTATAGAGTGGATTTTATATGTTTGAATGTGTGTGTGTTATTTATATGTATTTTATATCGCCTCTCTCTCTCTCACGTTTAGTCTACACACATTGTTATTTATTGAGCGTCTCTCCTGTGTTGACAAGTAATTCATCTTCATAGAAAACTAGAGCCTACACGCTGTCGTCCTCCTGGACCAACCTTCACAATTGGCCACATGAATGCCGACCCATAGCCATTTTCATATGCGATATTGCACTTTGTATTGTGTACACACACACACACACACAACAGAAAGAGAAAAGACTTTCAACTGTTTCACTTTTTTCTATTTTTCTACAGAGAGAGAGAGAGAGAGAGAGAGAGAGAGAGAGAGAGAGAGAGAAAGTTAGTAGTTTAGTTGAGTATAAAATAAATGTAGCACAATATTTTTCTCTCTTTTGAGCTAAGCGGTGGGGTCTCAACCTTAATTTACGGTGTGCTTTGTACTTTTTTTCTTCAGAGAACTGTACAAATACAAGAACCAACATTCATGACTCTAAACAAAGACGACGTCCCTCCGTTTCTTTCTTTTTCTCTTGTACTTTCTCCTTTTATCTTTTCAACTCTTTACACTCGCAGTTACACCCATTTTAATTTTATGTGTTTTACCTCCAATCTCTCATTACTTTCTCTTTTTTTTGGTGTGGGTGTATATTGTATTTGAGACTTTTTTTACTTTTATTTTTCATAATTCAAGGGGTCATGTATACATAATATGCCATGTCCTCCATTTTTTTTGACTCTTAAAAAGTGACAGTAGTTTCAAGTTTTGCTTTTAGCTTCATGGCTCCCATCACAAACAAAAGCTCTTTCTCTTTTTTTGAGTTGTAAGAGAAAAAAAGTTGGAAAACACTCGCTTTCTCTCTCTCTCTCTCTACCCTTGAACACAAAGAGTCAATGTCTTTGTCCAAAAGTTGGGAGAAAGTAGAGTGTACATATACTCATTCTAATATCTTTGTGTACCTGAGGCTTTTCTCTCCAATTTTGTCTCATTTCCTATTCTTTCATGTTAAAAAGTAGATGAAAAACTTTTGTCCTCTTCTAGTTTAACTTTAATTTTCAACTTGTGAGTTGTCACAAAATTATTACTCATCATTACCCAATTTATATTGTTTTATAAAAGAAAGTGTGTCTCATTTCCTGTTATTATTTGTCCCCCTATAATTTATACATGAAGATACATACCAAAAAATAAAATTGGAAAATTTAATTTTGTACCTGGACTGGGGATCCAAATATTTAAATTCAAGCAGGATTCAGATTGGTTCGAGAGAAGTTGAGAAATTTGCATGAGTCGTTTGTATTTGAGCAAAGGCATCCTTGACAAGGAATGAGTTTTATTGGAGATATCAGGGAGGAGTTGAGGGCAAACCGGTCCAAATTTGTCAGCTACCCGGACGCCCTCCCAATGTGACGGGGTCAAAGGTGGCATAAATCTTGAGACAAAAAAAACAAAAAATGATGAGATGCTTCATCTTACATCAAAAACTCGTTAATTACATTTTTTGACTAATTTAGACTACAATTTTTTTATAAAAAAGAAGAAAAAGAAAGTGGGGAAATTACCGGAGGGAATTTGATGGGGAGCTGGCGTAGGGGATACCCAAATACCCTTCCACGTCCCTCGACAAAGTCCCCGGTCTGGGTATTATAATTCCTCGTACACTCCCATACGCTGTTTCCACTAACCTCGTGCTACAAATTACAACAAAAAAAAGAGAAAGTCTCATTAGAACAATAGACTAACCATTTTTTTGAGGAGAAAAAAATTTGTGTGTGTTTGATGATGATGTTAAAATCATTTAAAAATATTCTGCTTATTTGCCAAAAGTCTAATTTGCATGTCATTCACACAAGACAGATTCCCCATCGTGAGAGCAGTCTGTCACAACCTGTGCCTTGTTTTAATGAACTGTCAGAATAATTAAGTGTCACCATGTGTAGTCAACCCCCCACAAACTCTCAATTTAAATTGCTAATATTTCTCATCCCCTAATCCTCACCATATTAGCCAATGATTTTTAAACCATTTTTTTAAACTCATCGATTAAATTGTGGTGCATTAACAAAATTCAAAATTATTTTCTACAATCATTTTCCCAGCTGGAGCTGCAGATGGCAAGATTCTAGTTTTGGTTCTAAATAACGTCAGCTGAATCAATTGTTTTTTTTTGTTTTTTTAAAAACAAATTTGGAATTAAACTAAATGTTTTTGTATAAAATTTAATGAGGAATTAATTAAAATTCTTACCTGTACTTGTACTGTGGAAGACATGATTGAGGGCAGGAGAGGAAGAGAAGGACGCCAAGATGAAGACAGACAGGGAGCCATGCATTTGCATTGGCGAGACACCCCAGAGACATTCTTTAGCCCCACAGCTGGTGTCTCAAAGCTTTGCTGTGGACACCACCAACAGGAAACCAAGTCAAAGTCTCACTCATCCCCTTCTTCATCTTACGTCATTCATAAGGAAAAGATAATTTCTTTTCTTTTCCTTTCACCCTGTCATTATTTTTTTCTGTATTATCTTTTCTCTTTTTCTATATTGAGCGTGTCTTCACTTCATACCCCCCTCAAAAGAGAAAGTTTTTAGATGAGGAGAGTAATTAAAGTTTGTTTTCTTTTCATGATCACCATCACTCACTCAAGCCTTTTTTTATTCCTTCCGTCTCTTTTCTCTTTTTAACAAGAAAGGAAACAATAAACTCAAACTGTCAATTTAAACAAGACAAAAGAGAAAGTAAAGATCGACAAAGAGGACCTCTTGACTTGACTCTCTCTTGTTTGTTTTTTATTTTGTAAAAGTCACTGTGATTGTCAACAGCCCAAACTATTGTTACATGGAAAAAAGAGAAAGGGAGACACAACAACGCCCTCAATCTACAAACGATAGACTTTCTCTTTTTTTCTCTCCCCTTTAAATTATGATCACGTTTTTGAGTTAGCAATCAACTTGGTCCTTTCCCTCTTTATCTCTTCAAGTTGAAGAGTGTCCACAAACAAAAAAAAAAGTAGATTCTTGCTTTCTCATTTTTTTCTCTATTACTCAACAAAAAGTTTTGTCTTTTGATTCCTTCTTCTTATTCTTTTCTTATCCTGGGGAAAGGAGGTGGTGGCTACAGAGTAAAAAAGCTTTTACTTTTTTTTCTCCGTTCTCTTTCTCCTTGAAGAATTTAGTCGTATCGTTGTTGTTAACTAAATTGACAGATTTCCTTTTCCTCTTTTCACTCCCTACTCTTCACTTTCCCTTTCTTTTTCACAAAAAACACTCCCTCTTTCTTCACGACAAAATTTTCACTCACTTTCTTTTTCCTTGAATTAGCCTCAAAAGTAGATTAGATTTTGTCATGTTGAGAAATACAAATGACAAGTTTTCAATTTGTTTTCTTGTATCTGCATTATATATTATAAAACTTTTTCTTTTTTCCAAAGGGGGGATGGTTAGTTGATTTTGAGCTCTTGATTTTAGTGATTTAATTCTTGATCAACGTTTAAATTTCCATACATTTTCTTGTTCAGTTGACACGTTCTAGATTTTTGTTACTTTAGTAGCTGGAGAAATTCTTCAACTGAGAACTTTCTCCTGGTTCAGCCGTATGCTTATTAGTATTTTTGTTGGCTGTTGACCAATAATCAAGTTGAGGAGAAAGAAGAAGATTGAATCTGGAAAAGAAAAGACAAGAAAAGAAAATTATCAAGTGAACAGGAGAAAACAAAGTACTTTCTCCACACATCCTTGAACTCCTCAGAAGAATTGGACAAAAAAAAGAAAAGAAATGTGGAAAAATTACCTCCATCTGACTCACTTCACATGCATATATGAAACATTGAATTTTCGCATGTCTGTGTCTGTGTGTGTACACTTGTATGATAATGGTGGTATGGGAAAGTAAATAGACACAAGATTTCTTATATGTTTGTCTACGTCTGATTGGAAAAAACGAGTTCTTTTTTGTGTGTGTGTGTGGCAAGAAATTCTATACAAAAAAAATCCCATTATAACTCTTCCACGACTTTTTCTCTCTCCCTTTATTTTTTGGAAAGGGGGAGGGGGAGAGAGAATTTTTTTTTTGACTTTGTCTATGCATCCATACAATTGATACAAACTCTCGACCGACTTTGCTATGTGGGTTGGTACAGCACAGTGTTGGGGAATGGACCGTGAATTTTGGACCGTAAATGTTTCAAGTGGAGCGGCTTCCTCTAGTCTCCACTCTCCACTACACAAAATACATGTGGACACACACACACACACACATTACATGTCTACATATGTATATATGGAACAAAAAGTCACTGCCGCCCATTCATATAAATTTTCCCTTGGGTTGATTTTTTCTTGGTTTTTAACATCCTTTGGCAGACTTTCTCCATGTTTATTCTCACATGTACAACTCTCCTTTCTTTTTTTTCTGTCTCTCTCTCTCAATAGTTTTTTTTGGTAAATTTTTGTATTTATTTTTCTTGTAAAATAATACTGAATTTCCGTATTTTGTATCTGTACACCAAATATTTTTTTGATTTAATAAGGCTCTTGATTTTAATGTTTTTGCAACAAAAACAAAAAAATTTTTTGGGTACCTTTATTTTAACCCAGAATTTATACCAGTTGACAAAACATTTTGAGGATTCATCATGGCCATTATTTGTAGGGTTGAAAAATATTTAACATAAAAAAATATAAAAATGGGGGAAAGCATTTTCCATTTTTTAACTTTATGCCCTTTATAATAGCTTTGACAAAATATTTTTTTTTGTTGGGATCATTAGAAAAAACAATTTTGAAAAAAAAAATTGTCTCTGTGTACGCATAACTAGTATGTATGTACATAATATGTAATGTAATGTACACAGATTTTATGAGTGAATTATCTATTTTATCTCTCTCTCTCTCTCTTGTCTTTCTCAGAATCTCTTTTACAGTACAGAGAGAAAGTGTAGTTCACAGACTTTGTACAAAAAAGAGAGAACCCCCATGTGTGATATATATAAAGTTAGCATAGTAATTTTACTGGAATTGCTTTTATTATCTCTCAATTATTTTTTACAATCATCCACTCTCATGTGTTTGTCAAGTCTTTTGAATAGCGTGTAATTTTTGTACAAGAGAGATGAAATCGACAAGAAACATACGGGTCATAAAAACCATTTTTTTTCAAGATAGAATAAGAACAAAAAAATACTCAGAAAAAAAAGAGAGAGAATCCTTGTCATGTTTTCTGAGGAATTTTTATCTTTTGATAGTGTGGCGTGGCAAAATATGAATGTGACCGGGGCCCATCATGAACTCTCTATGGTTGTGAAGTACAGAGAAAAAATACGTGTGTGTAATGTAGTAAGGGGATTTCTTTGCAGAGAGAGAGAGAGAGAAAGAGGAATTTTCATGACGAGAGACATTGCATTTTTTTTATAAAAAATATGAGCCATCCATGGTAACGGAAGTGAAGTTTTTACTATTACGACTACTCCTCCTGTACGTCAACTTATACTCATGGGTCTAGTGCACATCCCAAAAGAAGATTCCAACATTCTTGATATACACACAAAAAAGGAACAGGGAAGTAAGACTACCTACATTTTCAAATAGGCCTATTTGTTCAAAAGAGAGAGAGAGGAGGAATAAATCCCTAAAAGGATCATTTCTCCTCCTATACTTTATATATGCATTATACAATACATGTATATATGTCATCCCAACATCTTAATCTATATTTTACATGTATTTTCTATGCATATAGGAAAAGATGGGAGGGAAGCCAAAAGTTTCTTTTTGCCCTCTTTCTCTCTCTCAGTTCTTCCTTCTCCGTCTCTCAACTCATCTCAATGTGAAAAAGGGTTTCCGCCAAAGTTGTTTCTTTGGAGAAAAAAAAATGCTGTTATATCCAAATTGTTATTATCATAATTGCAGTGAGCAGAGGCCATGGCAAGCCATCAAGACCATGTCGTAACGTATGGTGTCAGGAGATGTCCCACAAATTGTCCCATCTACTCAACTCAATCCCCTTTTGCCTTTCTCCCTCTAGACTTTCTTTTTCTCAGTTGTTCAGTTATCCACAATCATGAGAAAGCCATGTAAGTAACATTTTAAATCTCAACAAAGAAACTAAATTATTTCAACTATTTTTATACATAAAAACCTAAAACCTTTCTCTCTCTCTTGCTTTCTCTTCTTCTACTCCCTCCACAACTCGCATTGTCCAGTCTTCAGTATAAAAAGAGAAATTTATTCTACTCACGGTACTTTTTTTTAGTCAAAAAAATGTCTAGGGAAAATACTCTCTTTGTTGAATAATCCTTCTTGTTGAGAAAACGTCAAAAGAAAATGTCGGACTTAAACCACAAGTGACTTTATGAGGCCTCCCTCCCTTTCTCTACTTTCTCTCTCTCTCTCTCTCTCTACAACCAACAAACTCTAGTTTAAGACTTGAACCAGGAATCAAACAGTTAAAAAAAAGTTTTGTTTGTTACTTTCTCCACAGAGAGAGAGAGAGTAGGGGTGGGCACAATAGAAAATGCTGGGTTAGTATTAAATATAAATTAACATACTTGCAGCAGAGAGAGAGAGAGAAAGTAAAAAAAAGAATACTTGTAGAATTATAAAAGAAGTGGTGATGCACACAAAAAAATTGATTGGAAAATAAGTTGAGTAAGCCATAAGAGTTATTCTTGTTAGAATGAATAAGAGTTGAAAAGAGGAAAATAGATATAAATTTCATGGAGTGAAGGGAACGAAATCAATAGAAACTAATGACAAAGACCTTTTATCATCCATAAGAGAGAGAGAGAGAAAGAGAAAGTTTTAATCCCTCCTCATATTTCACAAGTATTTTTCTCCTCCCCCCATTTTCTACATCAAAGTAATGTCTAGTCAACTATACATGTTAGTCACATGTATGGAAAAAAAAACTCTGTTGAATTTATCCTCCGCTAGTTTTAATCAGGAGGAGACTTACAACTAAAATCTTTTGACGTTTCCCCTCATTTCTTTTTCTTGTTACTTTGTTCTCAATTGATTCAATTCTCTGATAAAGTATCCATAGTGCAAAGTTTTATGGTAAAAAGATGAGCCATGGAGATGGAGAGTTTACGACAAGAAAACAAAAAAATTTTTAACATTGATACACACAAAAAAACTGCGCAAAATCTACGCAAAAAAATTTTCATTGATGTTTCTGTATCATGTAAAACGATAACCAAGCTCTCCTTTCTCTTTCTCTTACATTGTAGAATCTTTCTCGGCATGACGTTTCCGATAAAAATTTAAATCCGGGTGATTTGTCCATGTGAAGAGAGAGAGAGGGAAGAGAATCAGGCCAAGCGATTTGGAAAGGTGACAATAGGAATCCCCAAAATGTAGAAATGGGAGGAAAATGGAATGCCAAGTTTAGCATATCATGAAAAAAGAGAAAATAGAAGAGAAAGTTACATATTTATATGTGTGCACAGGCTCTGCATGTCGCCAGCTTTTTTTTCCTTTTTGTACTTTCTCCATCTTTTCCTTTCTATTCTATTATATTTTTTTCCTTTTATATATTCTATGATTTCATCTACATTTATTTTTTTAGCTCTAGAGATGACAACTCCACAGCTAACTTTTACTTTCTCTTTTTTTTCTTGACTGCACTGCACCTCAAAACTGTCTCATTGCCCGATTACCTCCCATCAAATGCACTGACTTTGACTACAATATATTTGTACAGGAGAGAATATACATTATACATGTCGTTTAAGATTCATGAAACCTGCAGTCTCTCTCTCTCTCTGTGACATAAGAGACAAGAGAAAGTAGTTCTCCACACTTTTCATATACTTTGTGACTTTCTTCTTCCTGTGTCTCAACTTGTTCCCTTGCATTTTTATAAAGGAAGAGAAAGTCTTCTTTTGTACTTTGAGCATCCTCCTAGAATATTTTTTTAAATATTGAACATCTCTCAATGGATGCAGACTGACTGCAAGAATTTCTGTCTCTGTTTTTATGTAGACGAGGTGATGAGGGGATTGTATGGAGAGAAAGTCAATCCATACAAAAATATTTTATACTACTTTCTCTCTCTCTCTCTCTTCACGTGATGGCCAACATGTTATGGATGGAATTGGAGTAATGGGGAGAAGATAAAACCAATTTTGTCTTTATGTACATTTGATCATGTGCCAAAAAACCTTGGGCGATTTTCTCTATGCATAAATCCATGCGTAAAATTGACATAGTGCCATGAACCAAGCGTCTTGAATACACACTTTACTAAATTTTCAATAGAAACTCTTCATACAAACAATCAAGTCGGCTGGAAAATAGAAGTGAAAGCAAGCTCAAGCTTTACTTTTTGAAATCAAATGTGAACATATTCTCAACCTTATTTGAAGAAAACTTTAAATATTCATAGTCGATAATATTCAAAACTGCTGACTGCATGCAGGGGGAAAGTTGCATGAGAGAGAGAGAAAGAAAAAAAATGATTTTTGAATTAATAAACCATTTGTCAAAAAATAAAAATAATGTTTTTCCACTTTCAACCAATGACAAAACAGCAAAGTCAAGTTAATACCAAAAGTATTAACTTGACTAATTTTTTTTTGTCTGGAGAGAAAAACATTCAAGAATTATGAAGGTGGAAGAAAAAGAAGAGAAAAGATTTTTTTGGGGGAGTAGAAAAGCTTTCAAACTGTCATGTATTTTCTCCAACCTCTTCTATCCTCCTGTCTTCCTGTATTTTTTATGTCCAACTCTCTTCTTTTTCTTTTGACAGTCTCGTCACATGGTTAAACTGAATTAAGATCCCATGGCTTTCAACCTCGAGAGTTTTTTTTTCTGCTCTTCTCTTCTTTTAAAAATAAAACTCTGAATTTCTTTTTTAACCTCATTTCCTCTTGTTAGTCCCTGTCTCCCTTTCTCCTTTTGTCTTTCTCTCTTTTTTTAAAAAAAACTCACACAAACTCTACACCATGGGGCATGTAAATGAAGTCAAATTATCTAACTGCACGACTTTCCCTCATTCCCATTCTACATTTAACATGATCAACTCTAGAGAAAGAATGATTCTGACTTTTTCATACAAAATTCTACTTTTTTTACATTGTACTTGAAAAATAAAAATGGCGATGGGGGTTATGCACGAGAGGGAGAAAGTGGGGAGGGGGAGAAGATGAGTGTTTCAATTATCTCAACTGTTGTCATTTATATCCATGTTATGGCTTACAGCTTTCCGCTGAGTGCACTTTGTTTCTATACACACTTGTAACTTGACTTGAAAACTACCACTGTTTTTTTTCTCCTTTCTTTTTTAGTTTCACTTGTGAAACAAGGAGAGAGAAAGTACCCGAGTGATTGATACATTGGAAATTTCAAGTGAAAGTAAAAGTAAGCACAGTCTCATTTCAGACCTCTCTCTTTCTTTTTTCATGATCTTTTTCACAGAATATCCCCAATTTTTTTAACTTTCTCTTTTTGTGTACTTTCTACACAAAGACACATGGGGAAACTAACCTTGAGTGTTTTTTTGTTATCTTTCTCTCTTTTTTTCTATGCATAAAATGCATAACTATTGTACACACAACTTTCTCTTTTTTTGATTGCATCATCATAAAATCTTCATTCCTGCTACTGGCTCCACATTTTTTGGACTTGAAAACATCAAATATATTTTCTGTTTGTAGACTTTCAACCTCTAAAAATGAACCAAGTGAAAGCCTTACTCAACATAAAAAAGAGAAAGTGGAAGTCTTTTTTTCTAGACTTTCTCAGATGTGAAATCTTTGTGTAAAAATTCTAGACGATTCCTTTAAAAAAATATTAAGCACTGTCATCGCTTCGTCTTCCATGATGATTCGTAATTTCTCATTTTTTTGCCTCTTGTGCTAATCCTTTTATAACCATGAAAAATTAGTTGAGGTAAAAAAGCGCGCTAAAAATAAATTATTGAATGCCCATAGACAGATAGGGCTATTGAAAAACACGCAACTTTCTCCACAGACAAAAGGCAAAAAGCAAGAGATAAAATATGAGTAAATTGAATTTTATTAAATTTTGCGACCACAGAGAGAGTGTATACGTGTGTTGAAATTTTTTATTAAAATTTAAAATTTAAATTGCACAGACTAAAAGGGGGTACACATTTTGAGGGAGCCAGCCGGCCAAGAAATTTTTAGAAAAAATAATTCAAATTTGGCACAAGGTAAAAGAGAAAGAGAGAGAGAGGATAAATTCCGTCGATGGTTTTAGATGGTGCGTCTCTCCTAGTGTAATGTATAATGTAAGGTTGGGCGACTACATAAAGATTTAAATTTAATGCCAGATCCGGAGATCTAAATATGTATTAGTGTCCGCATGCATCCCAGACACATCCTTCCATAGACATAAAACATAACTGCGTAAATGCGGCTCCTGTTCTCTCTTGTCTTTTCTCTCTCCTCTTTTGCTTCCCGGTACAAAAAGTAGGAAATGTAAGCGTACCAATGCTAAAGCTCTACAAAGAGTTTTTCCAGTGAAAGAAACGCTTTTCTAGAACATTTTTTAAGCCTTTATCCTCTTTTTTTCAGACTGGGAGAGAGAGAGAGACGAAGGAGGAAACCAAGAGAGTGAAGGAAATTGAAGTTAGGGAACAAAATATGAAAAAAAGGTGAACACCCAAAGACCATGTTCGTACCTTTCCTTTTTTTCCTTTCTCTTTTTTTTCTCTCTGCCAGAAAAAGTTGACTCAACTCAAGAGAAGACTTGAGCTGAGTCTAAGAGAGGAAAAAAAAGTAAAATTTGCAATGACTTCTTCCTTCATCCTCCTACTTCTTTCGTGATCTTCTTTCTCTCTCTCTCTCTCTGTCTCAACCACTTTCTCTGTCTGTCATCCTTTTCAGCAGTTATTCTCTCCTGGGAACTTACAAACTTCGACCTTACACCAATGGTTTATTTACACGTCATGTACATCCCTTCTCAATCCATCCATACAACTTTATGCATATCTTCTTTCTTTTTTCTCCTTTTATGCAGATCTCTTGTCTCTATATTTATCCCTTCCGTCACGCGATATTTATTCCATCCCCTCCAAAATTTATCTTTCTCAATCTTCTTCTTTTCTTTTTACTTTCTCTCTCTCTAGCAAACCATTATTTACGTGACTTTATCTCACAAATGGAAATGACACGCGTGAAACATTACACAAAAATAAAATTGTTTCATCTCTTTTTTTTCTCACTCTTTACCATTTTTTTTAAATAAATTAAAAAATCCGCATGACTTTCACTCAATTCAGCTACTCACACACACCCAAAAAAAGTTTTTGTATCAAACTTTAGTCTACATTTTTCAATATCACGATTCTTTTTAAATTTATTTTAAATAACAATTGAACTTCTTGTAAATTGTTTTCAATATTTAAATAATTTTCATGGAATTTTGATCACACTGAAAAATCAATTAAATTAAAGTTGACCAATTTATTAAAAATATTATTTTAAACTGAAATAAAATGTTCAAAAAATACAAAATGTACAGCAAAAAATGAGAGAGTAAAATAAACAATTTGAGGGATATCGATCCATTCCAGTGAAAATAGAATTGCAAAAGCAGAGTAAGAGAGAGGAAGAGTAAGGGAAAAGAGATAAGAATTTTTTTTAGTGAATAGGCCTACACATTCACAAGCTCGAGGTTCCATGTTCTTTAAGAGCTCATGGTTGTAACTTATGCACCTTACAAAAGCCAAGATCATAACGTGAATTCTCACTCATCGAGTATCCTCCAATATGACATTAACGTCAAGGACTAGAGAGAGGCTGTGAGTGAAGAGAGTAGACTTTCACTCCTCGTGTAGAGGAATGATGTTTCAACGCTTCGTTGTTTCCTCCCTTATCATGAAAACCCCTCCCGTCCCCTTCATATCTGCAGTGGAGGAAAAAGAGAGAAAATGACGAGATACTCTTGAACATGGGATAAAAATTTCTACATGTAGAGAAAGTGAAAGAAAAATAGAAAGCCCTTCCCTCCCTTCACACACACAATGTACATGGCAAAGAGTCATGAGGGCCTACTCGAAGATATGAAATCACGATGTGGAGCCAGAGGCGACTATATGGACGACGACTACTAGCATCCAAATTCATTCGATATCATGCACATAAATATAACTCACCAGTTACACTACCCCTACTTTCTCTCTCTCTTCTATGTATGTACAAACCTAAGCCACTTTTTTATATGACAACGATAACATGGATTCTATTAGTGCAAGCCAAAATTTGACAAGCTAAAAGTTGTATAAACATGTTTTTCTATGGGGGTTTAACTTGTAGCTATAGTTTAATTGTGTTCAAATCCATTTCCCAATTCAATTAAACCAGAGTATAAAAAAAAAGAAAACTGTCACACAACTCCCAAGTTTCATTTCACATATTTTTCTCCCACCATTGTCAATCCTCAATTCTGAGTGTTGAAAGAGAGAGAGAGAAAGTAGAAGAATTTTCTGCGCTGAGATTGAATACCTGAATTTGAGAGAGAAAAATATTTTTCTTTTGGTTGTCTCGACAGAGAGACAGAAAGGGAACAAAAATATTTTTAGAAATTTGTTGTGACAGATTGTACAATTTGTATTGTACGTGAGTGTGAAATTGTTGGAATTAATTGGAAAAGAGGACGACAGATTGCCAATTTAACAGTGACAAGCTGACAACACAAGTTTTTTCTCTCTTGTCTTCTCTCTCACATGTACAGATACCACTAATACAAGTCATTCTTGATTGTTTATTTTTCAAAGAATTAGAATTGATAGAGAGGGAGAGAGATTGAGTATGAAGAATGTTTGTTCTCAAATGAATAAAATTACACATTTCAACCCCCATGCAATTCACTAGACAAACCAAGATTAACTTTTTTCTATTGACATATGCAATGGCCAAGGGAAATGGACATGGTGAAAGCTAAAAGCAAATGGATTTTTTTTGATGAGAAATACCGTCTCTAATAATGATTTCCTGAAATAGACTGCGCCTGAGCTCTCTCCCCCGTCTATTCTTACCCCAAAAAAAGTGTAGAAGAGGAGGGGGAGAAAAGAGTAAAAAAGTGTATGTATATACATAGTAATTCTATGCAGTGATTGATTTCCTCTCATTCAAACATGCAGTACGGTGGTTGAGGTTGAGATTGTTGGTTTCGTAGCAAACTGAATGTTGGACGTCATCAGGATCAGGCGTCATGTCAGGATTTTTGGGGATAGGGTTTAATTAAAAACAAAGGAAATCCTTCACAATGGAAAAAGGGAACCATTAGGTTAGGTCCGCTCCTTTGCTTTCTCCTTTTTTGGGGGAAAGAGTTGGAGAGGAATAAAAAATCGACAGAATCGTAGCTGATTATATGTATATGTATGTATAGACATAGTGAGGACTTTCACTTTTTTTTCTCTCGATCGTTCGGACTAGAGAAAGAATCGAAAAAAATCAAGCTTTTAAGACAAGCAAGGAATTGTTATAGTGTTAGAGACAGTTAAGTAGGTAAGCCGGCCGTTTTTCTCTGTGCTTTCTTCTACAAGAAAAAAAGAGGGGAGTATGTTGGTATTGTATATGTGGAGCATCTCTGCTTGTGTTCTTCCACAACTTTCACTTGGTGTTCCTCTACTTTTCTATCGACCCAACCCAAAAACCCAAAAGGGTGGAAGAATATCCATGTGGTAAGTAGAGAATTCTCTTTCCCTTAAGCATGCAAGGAGGAAAGAATTTTATGTAGAAACTATGGCCCATACTTTTTAGACCTGTCCATATTACCCAATGTAGCTATGGGCAACAAGAGGATTATTGTTCTTTTAGTACGGTTACATATGAGGAGATGTGGAGGAGAATAGATATTAACAAATCCCATGCTCAACACATGTATCAGTGCCAATTGTACATATAGAGGCATGGGGAAATAAGTAACTACCCAAACTGCTCTCCAGCCACTTATTAATTTTTCTTGTTCCTCCTTTTCAATTTCAACAAACTGTCGACTTGACATTCAGCTTGAGCTACCATTTTCTAATATAACTTCCAATTTGAACCTCCCTCTCCTTTCTCTCTCTGGTACAAATGACGATTTATAGAGATAGACAAACACAAAAAGTACTTGACACAATGTCTTGACAAACTTGCAAAATTCTCCATTGGGAAAAAAACTTGGCTTATTAATCCTCTCCCTTTTTGTCTTTTTCCACTTGGTCTCAACTCAATTTATCTTGAGTCTACTTTCTTTTTTTCTTGACAATTTCTTTTAAAATAAAATTATTAGTTTATTGTTTTTTTACAACTTAGTTTCATTTGTGTAAATTTAATTCTCTTCATATGCCTCCACTTTCTTTTTCTATACAGCTAAAAATTTTAGTTGTAAAACTTTTCCCAAACTTTCTTTATTTTTTTGAAATACCTCAAACTTTTTTGTGCGTATTTCCCATGAAAATTTTTGGCAATAAAAAATATCAAGTATCAACACTTTCTCATTAGACAAAGGAAAAAAGAGAAAGTGGAAGAGATGTGAATTTTACGTCTGTTTTTTTGTGGGGTTAAAGCAATTGATGGGGCGTGTTGATATTTACAAGGAAATAAAATTTGACTGCTGTCTCTGTCCCATTTATATACACAATACAATATTATACAAAAGGGGGTAAAAGAAAGTCCCCTTACTCGTTTTTTACGGCATTTCCGAGACGCACAACATATGTAAAAACAACACACACACTCACACAAAAGAGAGAGAGAGAGAAAGTACTGATACAAAATGTGAAAAGTTTTTAGATTTCACACGTACCTCTCCATCTTGATCTGCCATGGCCCTGGCATCATATATTTAGACTGTGAAAGTAAGAGGCTATAAATGGTCCATGTTCAACTCTTGTTCTTTTCTCTCTCTCTAACATTCTCAACGGATTTGGGATTGAAGGTGTTGGGGAATTTGAGTCGTAAAAATGCAAATGAGCAATAATCAGGGGAGAAACTCGTTATAAAAACCAAGTTGTATTGTTCTCACAACTCAACACTTTCACTCCCCTTAAAAATTCTAAAGCCTCTCTTTTCATATAGACCTCTCGAGTTTTACTTTCTCTTTGTCTTTCCCTTTTTTTTTACTAAACTAAAACAAATTGAAGGGTACAAAACACATTTGAAAATTTATATGTACACTTGACTATATTTTTGTAATTAGGACCTAAGGCACACAAAAATTCCCAAAATTTTATTTCATTGGAGGGAAGGGACAAATGAAAGAGATGACGGAATTTTCAATGGAGTCACTAATAAAACTCTCGAGGCCATTAGTTGACAAGAGGACAATAGCAGGGAATAGAGGAGAAAGTCAATGGAAGCACATCAAATTCAATAATATTACTCAACACACTTCTTCCTCTTTGATGCCTTTACTTTCTCCCATTATTTTACTTGCCTTCAAAATGTAAAGGAAGTGAGCACAAACTCCCTGTATACATATACGTGTATATATATACATATAGTGTAAAGAGACTTTCTCTATATCTTTGTATCATTGTCTTTGGTTTGAAAATCCAAAGTGTAGCCAACAAGAGTCAACAAGACATTCAATGACAACAGTAAAAAAAGAAAGGAGGGAAAAGGGCCCGTGGAAAAAAGGATACCCATTTTGAAAAAAGAAAGTTGCAATGGGAAAATGGACTGGAAGGGACGAAAAAAATCTTTTTTGGGTACCCTCGATATACTTTCTATGTTATTGTTATCGATAATAAAAGTAAAAGGATTGATACCAAACTCCCAAGCTTTTCTTTTCTCTTTCTTTCACTTCCTGCCTTCAAATAGAATGGCCTCCATAATCATTTCAAAAGAGGTTCAAATCTTCTCGTGTGTACACTTTGTAACAAGTGAAAGTAGATTTGGCAATATATCCAAAGGGGTTTTTTTCCTCTCATTTCATTTCCTCCCGTTTCAATTCTGACTTGATTCAGAAGAGAAAAAAAACAATTTTTGTTGTGTGTGTGTGTGTTTACAGTAAACAAAAAAAATCAAGTAAATCGGAATTTTACCTTTTACCTTTTAAAAATATATCAAAAGATCAATAGACAATTTAAAATGATAATAAAAGTATTTTGGTGAAAATTTGTAGTGACACAAATAAATAAAAAAAAAGAATTGTAATTTAATGACTTACACAAGAAAAGACAGAGTGTCCTCAATGTCTCTCTGAAAAATCATTAAGTACAAGAGAGAGAAAGTAGAAAGAAAGGACGAGCAAAAGTTCTACGTGATTATCAAGTTTTCTCCACATGGACATTGTTTGGAAGAGAGGGAGACTAAAACCGAGTCATTGTACAAATTTTTTTTCATGTGGACAAGGAAAGGGGAAACGTGAAGCGTCTAAGTGTAAACCTTAAAAAGAAAGTGAAAGGAAAATCGAGAGGGAAAAAGAACATGTGCGGAAAAGGAGCAACGTGACCAATAAAGTAGAGAGTCAAACTGGAAATCCGTCAAAGGGAATTGCCCATCGTCTCCTAGTCTTCTTCTTTTTTTTAGAAAAAGAAAAAAGGAGAACGAGTATCTCACATATCGTTTGATACCTTGTGCTCTTTTCCCCATTCTCTGTTTTGTTACTATTTACTCAGTTCACTAAGCCTTCTCTATCTCTTTCACTCTCATATCCTCCTCATTTTTTCATGTACTTTCTCATGCAAAGCCTCAGCGTCAAGCTCTCTCTTCAACTTTTTATAACCCAAATGATACACAACCCTTTCCATTCAAAATCTAAAGAAACATTGGCACTGCTTCCAGCCCTCCTGCTTTTTTTGCTCTGCTTCTACTTTACATTTAACATTCCAGTCGAATCTTATTTTACATTTAAAAAAAAACTTTTTATTTTGAAAAAAAACGAAGATTCCTCCAAACAACTTGTCCATTTTTTTTCTCCTACATTTTCCTCAAATGGAATCAAGAGTAATGCGTATTTCGTTGACGGAGGGAGTACGGGCACGATAAAAAGTTTGTAATAAAAAAGGGAAAGAAGAAAATCTTGTATTTGTCTTTTTATGTGCAATTTTAATGCATTATTGCAATGCCATGTTTTTCCTTGCACAAACACATCCCTCGACTTTTCCCTTCTTTTGAAAAATCAGCTTTCTCTCTCTCTCATCTAAACAGACAAAAGAGTAGAGTTAATACAACATTAGAAAATGTGCTCACGATTAGAATAGAAAATATATACACAGGGGTACTCACTTTAGTCTACAAAACTTTCTTCAATACTTTCTCCTCTCTCTCTCTGTCTCTCTCTTGTCGTTTCTTTTTGTATCGCTTGAGTGTTTTTCGTTCCGCTCTAATCACCCTTTCTATACTTTTTCCTACTGTCCTATTTTCTCTTTTTTTGTTACAAATCTAGAGTCAAGGTATACACTTGTTAACTGACTGTGACTCCCAGGTTTGGAGACAAACCAAATATAGACTGGGATGGAGAGAGAGAGAGAGGTAGAAATAGGCCGTAAAATAGCATGTCAAAAAAATAAAATGATATATGCCAACGCTAACTTATCTCACAGATCCTTTTTCTCTATTTTAGAAAAAAGAAAAAAAGAAACAGCTCCCACAATTTTTAGTACTGAGACTCTTTCTCTTTTTTTTCTCTTTAAAGAGAAATGTCTTTTCTTGTTTGAGTTTGTACTCGTACAATATAGGCAACCCAGATTTTTCATGCGTATTTATTTTAAGACTTTGTCTCCTCTCTTCTACTCTATGTAGGAAAAAATATAAAACAAAAAAAAGACTCGATATATTGTATAGAAGCTCATGCATCATCATCTGTATAAAAATGTAGGGGATTTTTAGATGCAGGCAAACTCTCCTCTCTCTCTCTCTTTGTACAACACGTGCAGCTTGCAGTGACAGCCTCCTCATTGCTTTCTCTTGTGCCTGATGCTCTAGTGAAATGATGAAAGCACTGCCTACATAAATCATACGTTCCTCCGGCCTCACAAACTTCCCAATACAAATCCATTATACTCTCTCAATATGGGGAAATGGAGAGAGAGAGGAAAGATTAGAATTGGATTCTGACGATTCCATTCCTTTTAAAGAGGTTTTTCTTGTAGTCCTCCCAAAGAATGCCATACATTTACATACAACTTGTGTACTCAGAGAAAGAGAGAGAGAGGAAAAAATTGGGTAAAAAAAATCAAGTCCAAGCTGCCACATTTCTACTTTTTATATAAGCTTTAGCTCTCTCTCTCTCTCTGTACACTTACACACACTTCCTACTTTCTTTTTCATTGAATTTGGATTAACTACAAAAAAAATTTTTTGTGCCATCAAATCCCCATGTTTTATTTCTATTTTAAAATTTTTGTCGTTTCCTCTTTTTCCTGCTTTCACTTTTTTTTCTTGCAACTTTTTTTGTTGTTGTGTGTTATGCATAAAGAATATGAAAAAAAAAAATTTAAGTAGAAAATAATTGTGTATACAATACAACAGACAAAAATTTTTATTCTATAAAATAAGGACAAGGTTTACCATGGCCTTTGACATGCCATTCAAACATTTTGTTGTAAATTATTAACATTTATGCTGAATAAAAAATGTGGAGAAAGTTACAGACAAAAAATTGTTTAGTGTCTACTGCACTTTCGAAACAAAAAAAGAAAGTTTGGTTCATTAACTACAGCGGAAAAAAGAGGTTTGAAAAAAAATAGAAAGGTATACACCTCGTGGTCATATGAGGGAGACAAGGACAAGACGATGTGTGTGCAAAAGAAAAATGAAAATGGGGAATATTTGCTATAACACAAAAAAAAGAAACTTCTTTCCCAACACTTTCTCTCCCTCTCCAGCTCCATTTGCACATAGTAAAAGAAAAAGAAAAGTGGGTTTGTAGTATAGGAAAAGAGAGTAGACAAAATAAAAAGAAAGCGGGCTAAAGGAATGAACGAGTCTTATGGCTCTGTGATAACGAGCAAACTTGGCACAAGGAGTGATGTAGGTTAGTTCGCTTGCTCTTAGAGTGCTACGGAAGGAGAGAAAGTCTGGAGAAAAGAGTGTGTAGCATTTTCTCTAACATTTTTCAGCTGCAGTCTAAAAAAGGAGGGGAAAGTGAGGGAGAGAGAGAGAAAGGAGGAAGGAGGAGGATAACTTAAGCAGTTTCATAACTCCTCACCAATTTTTCTTCCTCAAGCATCTCATAATATGACCTGTCTCCTCTTTTTCCCTCTTTTCCCCTTTTAAATTATGGAATGTGTAGAAACCATTCTACTGTAAATTTTTTGACGGGGAAAGTCTCACAGAAAAAAAAATCAAAATTCGTTAGACTTTTACTTTCACTCTTCATTTTTATTCTCAAAGAGAAAACACAAGAAAAGTTTTTTTTTTACTTGTTAAATATTTTTTTCATGTATCTACTGTTACCATGTTCTAGATTTTCAAAAGTTTTTTTAAAAGAGTTTTTAAAAAGGAAACTTAAATGTTTTTAGAGATGGACAAATGAATTTCAAATATAATTTAATTAAGACAATGTTACCAGAATTTTAATTTTATTTTTCAAATAAAAACTGCAACACTTTTTATTTAGGTCATGGAAAACAGGATTTTGTAAACCAAGGAAAAAAGAGAAAGCTACACATTTAAAAATCATTACAAGCACACACACACAGAAAAAGAGAAAGTTCTAGAAGAAAGACAGAGAGAGAGTATAAATAAATAGATGCCCAAGGCATGAAGCAATGTCCAAGATTTATTTGTACTTAGTTTTTTCCTCCCATCGTCTCTCTTCCTCTCCCTGCCAGCACCAAAGCATGTTACGGCAAGTTTAAAAAAATGTGAATAAATCTCAATTTATTTTACAAGCCCAGGCACACACACATAAAAACACTGATTATATGTACTTGCATACTCTCTCTTTTTTTACAGTCTCCACAGTGCCCAATAATTTTAACCCTTTTCTCCAAAACTCAATTTTGGCCATTGGCTGTGGTAGCTTGGGGTAGGTTATAAAGTATTAGAATTTATGTGTGTGTGTGTACTGTAAAGAGAGGGGGCCATTTAATTTGTAACTTTGATACAAAATTTCATAAAGTCTTCCATGCGCATATCCTCTCCCTGTTTTGCCTTGAGAAAATATTTCATATAAATTATAGACACTTGGCCTATATTCATACGGGCCCCAGTTTTGTGCAGGCCATTTTGTACCAAATAACGAGCTACACTTGAATCAGTGTTAGAAATAGAGAGAGAGAGGAGGGGGGAGTATCATCCTGCATCGGAGTATCTCCAAAAGTGAAAGTGTGTACATGTACATTTAGATGATCTTTATTTGGAAACAAGGAGTAAATCGATACATACTCAAAATCATACAGAATATTTATGTACATAAACCCAGCTTGGAATGATGACTCTTTTTTATAGAGAACACCAAAAAAAAAGTGTCTATGGCGTCTACCATCCAAAAGTAAGTAGACCACCCACTCCTTTACTTACATACAAAGAGAGGGATTGAGTCTAGCACACAATATTATAAGCCTTTTTTGTGTATTGTGTACGTCTTGAGAAGAAGAAGAGAAAAAAAGATGATGGTGGTGGCAGTGGAAGAGTGAGGGTGACTGAACAGAAAAGATTCCCTTTTCTTATACATACTTAACAAGTTCACTGGCACTCAAAGCCAAGTTAAGAGTCTGAGATGAGAAAAAAAAGAGAGAGGTAGAGATACACACACAGATGGAGAGAGAGAGAGTGGACGACATAAAGCTCAGCTCTTAATGGGTAGACATGAGTCAATATGTAGAGACAAATATAGAGCCCCCATCTTCCATTTTATAGAGACATGTAGCAACCAGAAGGAATTGGAAAAGTGGAAGAAAGGCAATGAGACAAGGACAGAAACAGAAAAAGGAAAACAGAGAAAGTAGAGAGATAAGTGGATAGGGCGGTGGACCATCTCTCTCTCTCTCTCTTGCGTGTGTGTACTCTCTGCCTCGTACGTTTTTCAACAGCAGTTCTTCTTCCATGAAGCTCAAGCCCACAGACAAAAAGGATAAGAACAGATTTTTTTTCCCCCTTGTGATGCACAACAAGACAAAACTTGAGTGTCTCATGCAGCCTCATATTTATTATATCCAAAATGGTATCTCAAATCCTAAAATAAATAACACATATCCCTCCTTTTTATTATTCCTTTATCATACATTGTTACTTCCATATTGTGTCATGTTTTTCTCCATTTTTTTTCTATACAATATTCATTCGTTGACATAAAACTTTTTTTTTTCTCCTCATCTCTTCAAAGTTCAATTGCCTTGTAGAATTATTATGAAAAAAAATTGTTTTCTTGAAAATAAATGTACATACAACATGTACAATATACATATTAAAATGTTTAGATTAAATTTTGACTTTTTTTTAAAAAAAAATAAAAATCATATAAAGTAATATTTTAATATTTCAACATAAATTTTTAGCTCATTTTATTCCCTCAAGTGAACAAAAAAAAAATTTTTATTGAGATGTGTTTTCCTTGGTTTTATTATTTTTATTGCTCTTTTTTTCTCCATCTTGAGTTTTTTCGAGTCTTGTATTTTAAATGAAAAACATGAGGTGCCTGTAGGCCAAGAAATGCCCACGTTTTTTTAACTTTTTGTTTATAAATCCGGAATCCAACTTTCCTCTCGTACTTTTCGTTGATGAGAGAGAGACAAGGGAGAGGGAGAGAGAGAGAGTATTTACCTTATGTTAAAATATGAAACAGTAGAGTTTCACAATGAATGAAAATTTTGAACAGAACAAAGTTTAGAGGATTGTGGTTGACTTGCCATTTCTCTCTCCCTTGTTTACCCCTTTGTGTCTCTCTGTATGTGTCTCTCCTTTTTTGACAGTCTCATTCTCTCTATGTCTTTACTCTTTCAAAAGGGACTCAATGTCCCTTTTCAAATGGAAGGGAAAACTTGCTTCTAGTTGACTCCATGGAATTATTACTATTTTCCCTTTCTCTCTCTCTCTCTTTATGAAAAGGACTCTCGCAAATATAATAAAATTTTCATATATAAAATTTCAAACCCCCCTTGATACATAATTTTCTACATATATAGATAGTGTACATTGTTCGTATAATTATATTCCAAAATTATTTTGCCTTGTCCTCATTTTCATGTGTGTTTCTCAGTTGTATAATTCAAAATTGAATTTATTTTCTCTCTACTCATTTCAAAATGAAATTCGTCATATGAGTAAGATAAAAAAAGTCATTTTTAAGTGTAAAAACAAGTCTACACTTTCTCTAAAAATTAAAAAACTCTACTTTCACTTTTCAAAGTGACTAGAGGGAACTCTTAATCAAAATTAGGCGTTGGCAAACTAAACTATAAACTTTTTTTTTATATTTCTCTCTCTCACATACGTGTACATATAATAGAAAGAGTACAGAGAAAGTAGAATACAAAAGAGAATTAAAAGAAAATTTTGTACAGTTGAGTACATTAATGTCAAGGGAGCGGAAGAAAGAACTAAATACATGGCTAAAATTTTTCCTTTTATTTAAAAACATTCTCTTCATTCTCTCCTATGCAAAAAAGTAGTAGTAGTAGTAGCCGGCATGAAGATTTTTTTAAAATTGTCGGGTGCTAAACAAGAGAAAGCAGGAAGGATTATTGTTCAGGTGTTTTCACAAAAAAACACGTGAGAAGAGTTGTGTATGAGAGAGACAATTTTTTGTACATAAAATTGAATTAACAAGTACCAAAAGAGATGAAAAACAAAAAAGAGAGAGAGAGAGAAAGTAGAGAGAACATTCATGGGCCTGATGTCGCTAATGAGCATGAGACTTTGACTTGGCAATTCATCATGTAACATGGGTAATTCGGTGTGTATAATATATTATTCTCAAACCCCTTTTCACAAATCTTTCTCTCTCTCTCATGCTCATGTCCTTGTGGCTTAAGCTTTTAGCAAAATATTAAGTTTGAAAACCACAAGATAAAAAATCAAATCTTTCTCCTTTTCCCTTTTCTACACCAAAAACTTTCCAAGTACTTTTCAGTGAAAACTTGAGTCGCACCCTCAAACATTATCCCCGGAAGAATGTTCCCACTAAACTTGCCTTTGACTTAACCATGAACCATTTCTATCGTAACTTTTTTGCATGGAGAAAGTGTTTGTGGTATTTTTATGAAATGAGACTCGTTAAAGAAGAGAGTAAGAGACTAAATAGATAGAGAGAAATTTAATTAATCCAAGTCTCATTTTAAATTGAAAGGGATCAAAAAATAAGGAACAAAAAAATAAAAAATAAGAATTCTATTTTTACAAAAAAAGAAAGTAAAACAAGCGCCATGATTTATTGACACTCACTTTATCCCTTTCTTTTCTAATTATAGAGCTTGTTCACGCATGCAAAAATAGGGATGCTCAGTCAAGCAAAATTTTTAACTCCCATAAATATTTCACTAGCACATTTTTTGCTTTATTTGATACGCCTTTTCTCTAAGGAGAAAGTAGATCGGTCAAATAAGGAAGTAGAGAATAAATTGTAAAATTTTTTTGAGACAAACTGCAATGCTCAGCTTATGTTAACTGACAAAAAAATTTTTGCAGCTGGAATTTTACAGATACAGCAATAATTTTTTTAAACTAAAGTTTTCATCTCTGACTATACTAATGGCGCGTAGTTTAAATTGTGTGTAAAAAAGGGAGTAAAACTTTAGAGTATATATCTATAGATAAATCACATAATAGAATAAGCAATCTGAATTATGTAAGGACTTTCCCCGTGAAAAGAAAGGAGACTTGGTGTAGGGAAAGACGTTTGAAAGACAGGATTGACTACAAGGAGAAACAGGAGGAGAAAACGAGTCAAATACAATTTTCAAGGCAAAAGAAGAAAACCTGCCAATTAAGGCTGACTCAAGAAGAAAGTCTCACTGTTAAGTTTTGGGTGAAAGTGGAGAAAGCTAGGGAGGAATGAGAATGATGAGACAGTGAAATGTACGAGGATTCACTAAATCGGATTAGGCTCACTTGTGAACATGGAAAATAGATCAACCTCATTATGCATACGATTCACTTTCTCTCCCCATTCAATCCTTTCTCCCTCCTCAAAATCTTTTCTCTACAATTGTCATTTCATTCTCCAACTTTCTCTCTTGAGAAACTCGTGCCACAATTTTTACTCGTTGATTCCGACTCCCTCGACAAGGAAAATTCCAATGGGTCTTTTCTGTCTGATTAACAAGTATAGTGAATGTCCCATGTCGGTTGTAAGGAAGAGAGAGAAAGTGAGAGAAAAGGCAAAATGTTTTCGCCCAAGTTTGAGAATATTTTCTTCGATTCAATTAACTTATGTAAAAACTATCATTCCTTGTATTACTTTGTTCCATATTTAAATTATTTCCCTTTTGTTTTTTTTTATTGCCAATGACATGCCTGAATAAACTTTCTCCCTGTCCCATAAAAAAAGAAGGAGAAATTGGGTGTTTGTATTTTGAATGGGATTGAGTAAAAATAATTAAATATTTTCTCAACTCATTTCAAAAAGGGAAGCGTAGAGGAATTTAATAAAAATGTGTTCGTATATTTAAGCGAGACTAGAAAAAAAAGAAAAAAATGGCGGAGTAGTAAAAGCACAAAAATAAAAGTAGACTCGTGTATATAAGAAATATATATGTGTTTGTCTATGTGTAATTTGAGCATGGCAATTGTAGAGAGAAAGAAAGTCAGAAAAAGTCTAATCAAAGGCAAGGCTCTGGGGGTAATAATCATAAGTATAATGACGGTGATGTGCAATGTGCTTTCACCATGAGTTGCAAAATTAAGAGTAAGAGAGATTCTCAACAGCAAATACTGTACGGAGGGTGAAAGTTAGAGACAGAGTTTTTATACTTGGCTTAGTTTCTAAAAAGCTGTAATTTGTAAACTCTTCTACTTGTTCATGGCTCAGCAATTTATACACAATTAATACCAATCTCACCCAAATGGTACTCCCTGTACTGCCAATAATTATCTGGGAAATGTTACTAAAGCAGCAAGCTCAAAAAAGGAAGCCTCAAAAACACATACAGAGAAAGCGCGGGGACGGGTTTGTAATGTGACGCATTATTTTTATGGTCAAAGTAGATGGAATGACCAAAACTAAAACTTGATATCCACGACTCATACTCATTCTCAAAACTCTAAAAAGTTGTTTCGTTGATTTTCAAATTAAATTTCCTAATGTATCTAATTTCATCTCTATATTTCCCTTTTAGCATAACCTTGTCCATCCATTTATTGCTTTCTCTTTCATGGCTTTGCCAATTCTCCTTTTTTGTTGTTATTATTATTCAATAAATATTTTCTCTAAATGGGACAATGAACGTTTCGGGGAAAATTCAACTTTCTCTCTCTTGTTTTACAATTTATGGAATTCCATACACCCAAAAAAATATTTAATACTACAATAGTACACATGACACATGTAGAGGGCATTATTATTGATTGAGTAATGTTATTGGCTTTGCATATATGAGAAAAAATAATTCTTTTTTTTTCAAAAAACTCTAGACAGTCCAATTGGATTTGGAGAAAGTCATAAAAATATTTTTATACATTATGTCGAGAAAATATGACAGATTTATGCACCATTAAATTTTAAAGCCCTGTTTTAATGTAAATAGAGAGAGAGAGAGCGAAAGGGAAAGCACAGAAAAAAAAGAAATGTTTCCTTTTCTCCCCATCATAATTTAATTTGATTTAAATTATAAGGAATAAATAGGCGTAGATATAGAAAATGTTTTTTGAAATTATGACGACCATCTTAAAAAAATTTTCCCCTTCCTTTCATCTTTTTTTATAATCTTTGAGAGAGGGGAAAAAAGTCATGGAGAAAGGAATTAAAGAAATGGAAAGAATTAGTCGTAATTAAAACACATTTGTACAATTACCTCGTATCTGACAAGTATAGTCAACTTGACGATGGTAATTTTTGACTGGAATGGAAAAAGAGGGGAGAAAGAAAAAAAGAGAAAGGTAAAAGAAAAAAAAAGAGATTTTCACAAATGTTTTCTTACCAACATTCAACTCAAATTTTTTTTTTTTTTCCTTTCTCTTCCATGCATTTCATTTACACTCGACCAAAAGGATTTCAATGGGAGGAAAAAAAAGGAAAGGCTCATTTCACCAGACGCCGCTTTTAATGGAGGTGGTGCTCTTGGGTAGAAGAAGAAAATAGCTCAAGTTTCCTTTAAAAAAAAGGCAATTTCAAATGTAGCAAGGGTGTCCATTCAAGCAAAATTATTGGCTCTAAAACAGGGTTTTTAAAACCCACCTCGATTCAGGGGAGGAAGAGCCAGAGTGTGCTCATTTTTATTCTTTTTACATTTCCGCAATGAGCATTCCATCCCGCATGTATTCACTTTCTTCCCCCTCCTCTTTCTCTCTTCTTTTTATATATTTTCACTGGATAGCTTTCTCTTTTGTTTTTAACTTTTTTCCTTTCTCAGAGAAGAAAACCCGTACTCCTACACGTACTTTTTTGAGAAGCGCAAACAGAGAGAAAAAAAAAGAATAGTTTAGCCTCATCCCAGCATAACTTTTGTTGCTGTCTCCTATTGTAATACCATTTCTATTTTACTGTAAAGACTTTCTCTTTTTTCTATGAAAAGAGAAAGAAGAAAATGTAATCTTCCATTCTTTTTCTTGGTCCGCTTTGGCAGTCAACATATAAACAGAGCATAGATTACCCACATAAATACTTCAGAAAGAAAGTCACTTATGCTCATTTACCAGATGCACATTGAGAGAGAGAGAGGGAAGGGAGGGCACGTGGTCAATTAGATTATGTAACTTTTAGAGTGGATGACCCTTGCGGCTAAAAGTCTTGTTCTTTTACTCCATTCACACACACACACACAGAGCAGAGGGACGAGAATGAGTCTTTAAATTATTATGTGTGTCTTTAACCGTTCCATCTCTTTTCGCTTTCTCTCTCTCTTTGGGGGTTGAGACAGTGAGGGAGTAACGGAGAAAAAAGAGAAAGTATTAGAAAGTATGGAACGTCGCGTTGTACGAGGCATGACAAATCACTTTGTGACTTTTGCCAAGTATAGAGAGAGATGTAGTACACAACTAATTTAATAAATGCTACACTAATAACTCTCGTCTCTCTTTTTTTTATTACATATTTTTCTACTGGGGAATGGAAAAGCCCAAAAAAAATTGGTTGGGGGCTATTGGCTAACAATTGTTAACTAGAAGAATTAACCCTCACGAAAAAATCCAATAGGTACAAGCTCGTCTATCGTCATCATTTTGTTATAAGTATTTTTCCCAACTCTCTCTCTTTTTTCATCTCAAAAAAAAATAGTAGGAGAAGAGAAAGCCACATTAGAGACAGACTCTCCTTTTCTTTTTTGGTGTATCGATTAAGAGAAAGGCAGAGGAAATGTGTGTAATAATCCTTGAACAATTTCTGTTTATCTCTATCTTTACCATACACGAAGCTCACAATCTATAGAGATTGTGTCCTTGTGTGTATAAGAATTAGAGAGAGAGAGAGATACGTAAAAAATGGAATTCCTTTTGGTGGAAGGGAATGAAATTCCAAAATTTGTTGCATGTAAAAATCCATACATTTTTTTATATCTGTCTACACATACAAACTATTATAAAGAGAGGGAGATATAAGATAAATAAAAATGGGGAGCAGTATGTTGTTGATATGTTGTTGATGGAAGATAGAGATGTAGTCTGTGTCTATGTATTATCATAGATACAAAAGCACAGATATGACCGTCATTAGTTTTATCCACTTGGCCATTATGACTGGAACGACAATCGTTTAATCTCTCCTTCCTAGTTACGCTATTTTATTGTATCTCATAGCATTGCAAAAGACTTTCTCTCTCCTCTCTCTACCTTTTTTGGAGGCCGGTGAACCTTTCCTCCGGTTCATGTCGTATAATGATGTAGTACTGGGCCAGTCAACTCTATTCTTGTGTACTCTGTAGGGTGTAGTTGGATTCGAGCGTGCCTTTTTTTACACACACACACACACACTCTCACAGAGCAGATGGTTTTTTTCCATTTCGTAAACCGATACTCTCAGCCTACTCTCTACAGCTGCTTTCTCTCTCTCTGTCTCTGCACACACACTTACTCCCCATTTCTCTCTTTAGTTTGTGTACAGGGGAAAGCACAGCATTTATTTTTATGGTAACCTTTCTCCTCTTCTTCTTTTTACATAGACCTCCTCTCTACTTTCTCGACCTTCTTTCCTTTTTCGATAAAATTTTCTCTCTCAGCCTTGACATGCTCAACACCAAATTACAAAGGGGGGCTTTGAGTTTATTAACTGCAATTTTTAACGATGCATTGCATTTTCTATTGCATTTCAAGTCTAGACTTTGGAAAATAATTTTCTCATGTATGTATGTATATATATATGCAAATGATGTCATTAAAAAAATTTTGTTGACTGACGCCACACTAAATATTGTGAGACACATATGGTTGGATAATAAAAATAAAAATCAATTGAAATAATTTAAAATAATCTATTAAAGTCATGCACTCTCGCCAAAATAATTTTTTTTTTCAAGAGAAAGACTGATTACTCACTCTCAGTTTTTTTTAAAGACTGAGAGAAAGGCATGGGATTTTTAGTGTTGGGGAAAAAGGAAAAAAGTGGGGGAATTTATGAGTGTGAAAATGTAATGTAATTAAAAGTTTTGTCGAGAGCGGTGTAGACGTCAAGAGCATTGCTTCCAGCCTCTATTTGGTAGTTACCAAATGTGTATCTATATAGAAAGTTTTGTGTAGCAAAAAAGAGACGAGTCCTGAGAGAGAGGAGGGAGAAAAAGAAAGAAAAATAGGCATGTGTGTATGGGGAATTACAACACAGGAAGTATGTCCTCTAACAGATTAGGGTTTAATTTGAAAAATTTTAAAAGTTTCAAACTTTCCCTCACTTCCTTCCCTATTTCATGTAAAATGTATGGACTAGTGAGTGTGTGTGTGTAGTAGTTGAGCCTCCATTTAAAAATATAGAGTCCCCCTCTCACTCTCTTTTCTTTCTTCATTTGCCTGATTAATTCCTCTACATATGCTCCCTTCATCCTAAAAGATTTGCCGCTTAATGGAGCAGTAATTAAATAATTTCACGGCTTTCCCAAATTACTACTAGAGAACAAGCACAGAGAGAAAACCCAAAGAGTCTAGTCTGCCAAGTCAGACTGGCAGGCCGAGGCCAGTCAAGGGTGGAGAAAGTAACTAAGGCCCTCACATATTATTTTTTCTCTTTGCTAGTATTGTAAATGTGAAAGTCAAAAGAAAGAAATTCACGTCCATCTTTCTACTTTTCCTGCTAACTGAAGAATTAAGTTGAATTAAATCTTTTTTGGCTTTTGGGATAAACTAATGACAGTCACTGTCCGTCCATTTTCTTAATCTTTTCTTGTCAAGTTTCCTGTCATCATAGTTAAGACACTGTCTAAACTATATAATTTAATTATTATCTTTTTGAATTTAACTTACTTTTATCAATTATAGACTTTCACTTTTCTATTTATTGTCTAAGTCTGTTAAACTAGAAAGGTAGACTTTGATTTGTTTCTAGTTTTAGTAGTCGAAAAAATTATTTAATTCAACAAGATTTTGGGAAAATTCTTCAGATTATTTTTTGAACAGGAGAAAGCATGTAATGATAAAGAATACAAGCCAATACTCGTATCTCGTACAAGGAGAAAGCCATGTTGATGGGTTTATGGCTACCATGTGTTGTTATAGTCACAAAAATTGTTAGCTTTTTTTTTCTCTTACTTTCTCTTCCTCAGAGATGAGATTCAAGTCATAAATAAGAGCCGATAGAAGAAAAAAAATTCTTTTGTTTTTCTCCCTCCCATCTACTCATCTTCATCCTCATCTCACAGAAACTCAAAGAGAGAAATGCGAGGAGGGGGAAAGACATACCATTTCGGATATTATCATAAGAAAGTGTACACGAATTTTTGAAGGATTTAGGCGGCTTGGCTCTTGAGACAAAAAAAAGAGGGAAAAACCCAAGATGAGGACGGAGAGTGAAAGTGAAGTAGTTTTTGGCTCTCCTGATTGAACGGGCGGACGAGATGAGAAATCAGTGAAAGAATGTAAGAGAGAGAAAGACTGAGGATGGCATTAAGGCTGAGATGAAGTTAAGCCATGCGAGACGAGGCTTTTAATAAATTTTGGACTCTCTCTCCCCCTCCACTCATAGAGACAAGGCAATAGGCAAAAGCCCTTGTCGTTTGTCTCTCTCTCTCTCTCCTTTCTCCATGACCATGCAAGTAAATCCCCTGTAGAATTTGATGGGATATTGTATCCTGCCACGTACAAAAACACGTTAAATATTTTTTTGACCATCTTTCAATGACATCCAAACCATATGTATATATTACTCAGCAAATAAATTCATTTTTGTAAAAAATACTTTCTCTTAATCCTTTCAAAATTCTCTCTCATTAAATCTCTCATATTTAATCAAGAGAAAATTAAATCATTAAGTAAAATCCACATGACAATTTTCATTTTCACTCTGCATATGTATTATACACAGATTAAGGTAATGAAAAATAATTCTGATGAGGATTATATTTTTTTAAAAGAAAAAAAACAAAAGAAAGAATATTTTATTAAAAGTGAAAGCCAAAGATAAAAATGATTTTCTTTTTTCCAACCTTTTGTCTTGCATGTCTCAAATAATCCATTAAAACCATGGAGATTCTATAAGAAGAATGACAATGACTGTAGAAAAAAAATTTGTTGGAAGATAAAAAAGAAGAAAAAGAGGAAGTAAACAGAATCTTAGAGATCCATGAAGAAAACATTTTCTCTCCCTTTTTTTGTCTTCATTGTGTCTTGCATCAAATGATGTGGATTCATATAAGCGGCTTATAAAATAATAACAATTGTCTCTAAATAAATACGAGCCCCCATTGTCCTTATCCCTCCCTCTCACCGATATCCTTGCCACAGTCTTTCTCCATTGTATTTTGAAAGGAAAGGGGGATTTGGTGAAATGAGACGAAATGAAAATGAAATTAAAAAAAAAGAATGAAAATCCCAATCTCACAATCCACCTCATGCTCATCTCTTCATCTTTCAAGACGGAGTTTTTTCCCCAAAAAAATTAAATGGGTGAAAGAGCTTTTTTTCTTTTCGTTAAGGGATAACGACAGAGATTATTGAAGGTGAAAGTAGCCACAGAAAAAAAGGGGGGAGCACATCTTACAGTATAATACAGTTAGACGAGAGTTTATATTACACAGACATCTGTACAAAGGGAAGGAGAAAGTTGTCGCAGATGAGAGAGAGTTTTCCTTGGTAATAAAAATAAAAATATTGGTAAAGAAAGGAAGGGGAAGGGAAGGGATTGTGCATGTGTGGCCAATTGTTTAATATTGGCGATTTTCATCATTATTATTATTTCTTCATTCCGCCATTGTGATTTCAATCATCTATTTATGTAGGAGTGGACGAGTTGAAGAGACTGACATCCCCACCATTGAAGATGAGACCCATTCCCCAACAAGGGATATCTTTTTTTATATAGAAAAACGAAGATGAGAGAGAGAGAGAGAGAAAGGACCACTAAGCAAATACACACAATAGCTTCCTTTATTACATTTTCCGTATACTCTTGATCTAATTCAACGATGGAGATGACGACTAGGCCTCTCATGTGAAAGATGAAAAAAGTGGGTATGTCGCTTTCTCTCTCTTTCAGTATTTCACTACCAATAACAATAAAGGTGAGAGACAAGTTTTTTATTTGATCTCCGCATGCCGCAATTTTCATCTCTCTCTCTCTTCTATCTTTAGACCCACTCCTGTCTTTTGTCAGCCATCTATTTCTCCAAGTTTCTACTTGGAACAATTTTTTTTTCACCGGCTCATTGCATCTACCTATATCCATTAAGCTTTTCTATCTCCGCCCTTGTTGTTATCTTATGATATGAAGTCAACAATAAAAACAGCTTTTCATTGTACGTCAAAACCATTTGTAGAGGAATAATAATAAAATCTTCTTTATCCCAACCTCCCTCTTTTTTACTCTCTCCCATAGTGTTCATCTCCACCCGTAAAATGTCTCAACGAGACCATCACAACAAGAAAAAACCTTTTCAACTCCCACCTGTTCCTAAAAAATGCTACTTTCTTTTTATGTACATTTCTTTTTTTTTTCTTCTTTCATTTTCTCCCATTACCAAAATAGGGGAGTCTCATTGAAAAAGTGTAATTTATAATAATTTTACTTTTTTTGTAAATTGTAGCCCCTTAAATTCATGGGTTCTCATAATTTTACAGTGAATAGCTTTTAAAATTGTTAATTACACAAAAAGGAAATTATAATCTCATTAATTTGTAATTCATAACAAAAAGTGAATGACAGTTTTAGTTTTTATTCCCTTGGAAGAATTTTTAGTGGAGAAAATGGGGAACTTTGATTAACCTCTTTAAAAGATGAAAATCTTTTTTTTTCTTGGCTCCAATGTCTCCCCTTAGAAGATTTAAAGAGGAAGAAAAAGATTAAAGAATAAAAACAAGTGTAGGACTTGTACAAGATTGTGAGGATATAGAAAAGTTTAAAGAAACTGTTTTTTTTTCTTGGCTTTCTCCATATAAAACGAAAGTGTAGAGAAAGTAAGGAGGAAGAAGAGGGAATTGGAATGGCATATAGCTAATAAAGTGGATGAGTTCCATTTCTAAAATTTGCTCATTAAATCAAGCCGTGTTGATTAAGTTATGTTAGCTAAAAGGACTTTGTGGGAGCTTTGAAAATTACATGTATACTCACACTTAAATTTTCTCAACTATTACAACACTCACTCTAAAAACTTCACACAAACTGTACCCATGGTGCGTGTGTGTGTGTGTGTGTGTGTGTGTGAGAGAGAGAGAGAATGTGTATAGAATTTAAGTTCATCACTAGAGAATAGTGAAAGTCATTGGCTATATATACATATGAATTTTGTATGCAAGTTTAAGAAAAGGATTGTAATGGGTACATGTTATATATAATGTTAAAGTTTTTGGTAAGAATGTATATGAGATGTAATCCAAGTAGAGATAGATTTGAGTATATTGGGTTGACTTGCCTCTAGCTTGCCTCTTCAAGTTCTCTTTTTCCGAGTCATCCTCTTTTGGGACTTGAGAGAGAGAAAAATAACCACCAACACCACCAACACTATACACTTTCTCACATGTACACCCCAAAAAAAGATGGAGTTTCCCCAGAGAAACGGATAAGAAAAGTTGTCGTCCGCTGTCGTCCTCTTCCTAACGTCCCAGCATTCGTGGCAAAGTATGGGAGTAACTTACATCTGTATAAAAGAGCGGCACCAAGAGAGAGAGAGAGAGAAAGCAACCCAAACCCAAGGAAACGTCCTTGTAAGTTATGATAATGTGTAATGGTTTCACTATCCTCCTCTTTCGATAGCCCGTGCCTATCATGGGCTTTAGGAGAGTGTAGGGAGGGAACTATGTGGGATCCTTATGTTCTATGTATATCCATTTTTTTTGCTGCTATGATAATAAGCTTGTACGCCAAGTATAATAATATAAAGAGGGAGAGTTAGGAGAGAGAGCCAGAGTTCTTACGCATGTGACATATATAATGTGGATAGTTGACATTCGACAGAACAAGGAGGGGTACAAGCCTGTAAATTGCATGGAGAAAACCACTTCCTCAGTCTTCTTACTTTCTCCTCCTTCTTTTCCTCTCTCTCTCTAATGCCAGAGTCAGACTTGAGAATTCTATCTCATCTAATGCCATGTCACCATATAAACTTTAAGCTTCCCTATTTTCTCGCCTTACTTTCTCCACACTCTCACATTCACACATACTCATACACACTCACTGAGTGAGAGAAAGTCTTTAGTGTGTCTTATGTAAAAGTATGAAGATTCAAGGAAGTTAGTGCATGTTGGCGTAGGCTTTGAGATTTTTTTTTCACCTATAAATTATACTCAGCACATGCAAATCTATACCATGTTTTTTTTCTCTATATCATCATATCATAAAAGGCCTTTACTTTCTCTTTTTTTTCATAAAAAAGACGGGAAAAAATAATTTCTCACGACTTTCATTCTCACTCTTATTAAAGTGGGGAGGTCACCACTCGTAACTCCGTAGGAAGAGAGAGAGAGAGAGGGAGGAGAAAAAAAAAGTGGAGAAAGTTGGAAATGGAAATGATTGTGTAATTATTTTTTTAGGGATGTGAAAAATGACTAATTTTAGAATTCAGTCAAGAAAAGATTGTGTAGATTAATGACCAGAATAAATTTTAATGATGTTCCTTAATGTATTTCAATGCCCACTCCCATACTTCCATTCCCTTATAATAACTTCCTCACATCTGGCATTGAAAGAAAGTAGTAAAAAAAATTTCGAGTGGAGAAAGAGAGAGAGAGAGAAAGGACCATGAAAATGGAAAGGAAACAATGTATCACATAACTTACATTAAAGATGTACAATGTATTTGCCCCCATAAAACATATTCTCATTACCCAAACCCCACCAAATGGATTTTTTTTCTCCTTTAAAAAAAGAAAGCACAGAAAAAGAAAGAAAATCGTTATGGAAGTCTTGATGCAACACTTTGGATTAGAAAGTTTGAGAGAGAAAGTCTGTCATTTTGTTTCTAAAGTGAGTGCTATAATATTCGTCTCTCTCTTTTTTTGCTGCTGTTGTACTCGTACATGTATACATTTTATTTTATAGATATTTGTTATATTTATCATCGACTAAATGTTCTTTCTTAGACCACCCACAGTTTATTTTCTCTTTCTCTCTCTCTCTCTCTTTTATATTGAATTACGTTACGCTGCATTACATTTTCTCTCTTTCTCTCTTCTACATCTTTCACTCTCTCTAAGATTGTCGACAGACTTGGAATTGTTAGCTAAAGCAAATCGTTTCTAGAGACATTAAAATTTTTAGCAATTTTTATCTCCTCTCTTATTTTTTCAAAAAAATATATATATTTCCCTCCCACGATCTTACTTTCTCTTTACGTTTGGACAATTGAATTGAAGAGAGAGAGACGTCCTCCCTTGTTCTCTCTCTCTCTCTCTCTCTCTTCCTTTGGGATTCGAAATGGAGAAGGAAAGAAAAATGCAATAAGTTTCACAGTGTGAATGCCATATATAAAATGGCACACAAGCTTTCCTTATTACACTAAATGTAATAGTCGTAACTCTGAATCATATTCCAAGTTTACACTTTTTCCTATTTCCAAATCTCTCTTTAACGTCTTTTGGAATGGTCTCAGTCCTCTCCTTTGACTTACTGTAGTCCCCCTCCCCCTCCTTTCTCTTTTGTCTAGTGTACAAGTGTACAAATGATGACTTTCAACTGTGTAAGAGTTGTTGGATTCGTCAATTCAAATAATCGTATAAGGTCATAAATGTAATTTCAAATATAGTAAAAGTCGTTATGGGGTAAGCAAATTTGTTCCCCTCTGTATACTGTATAACCTATAAAATTCTCTATGAAGAAAGTAGTCTCTCTTTCTCTCTATAGAGACAACCAATGAAACGATGAAAATGGAAATGAAGAAGAGAAAGTTGAGAATTATTATTTTGTATAATCGACTTAAATCATGAGTATTCAGGAAAACGTCATTTTCTCTTGCTTTCACTCTTGTGAGAGTATGCTATTGTTAAAAAATGGATTTTTTTATAATGACAGAGAGAGAGAGAGAAATTTTTTACATGAATCTGCTCTTGCTCTTGAAATCTTTAACTCTCATCGACTTTTACAAAAAAAAGAGAAAATGATCATGATCAGAAGGATCATGTGATATTGTTCTATGGCTTATGATTCTTCTTGACTGGATCCAATTTAACTTTGTGGCTTATGGAGTGGAATCACTTTGTTTTAAGAAAGAGAGAGAGAGAAAAAAAAGATCAATGACGATAATTCGATTACTTGTACAATGGCCACTTTCTTTGAGAGTCTGAAGCCACCACTAGAAAACTAGTAGTGGCAATTGTACCTTGTAATTTTATTGCTTGAAAGTATATAGAGTCACTTATATTAAATGTAAATGGAATAAAGTCAAATGATTCCAATGGTAATTGTACTTTCACTCTTAAATGGGCTCACTCTCTCTCTTTCTTTCTAGCCTATCAAATAACTATTCAAAAGTAATCAAAAAAATTGAAGGCATGAGATGAATTCCAAAAAATTTATTTTGCATAGTCGTACATGACACGAAAAAAATTTATGTTTTTGTCTGTATGCAAAACAACTACTCTTCATCTGTCAAATATAAAAGCAATTTCATGAACAGGACGGATATGATCCGGAGGGATGACATTGGCAGCAAGAAAAAAAATACAGTCAACGCCCCAATGGACTTGTATACACACGTAATGTAGAGAATTGTACAATGTACAATATAACATGCATAAAATTGACTACTACATAATACATAATATTTGTTGGCTTAAAGTTTTTGAGGGAAAAGGATATGGAGATGAATTGTGTGTTGTGTGTGTGTATATATAATATAGAAAGATTTTGTGTAAAGAGTTTTGGAGTCATATTCATCATGGCAAGACTTTCTTCATGGAACGATGCACCCCTAGAATGTCATGTATAAATTTATTTGTCTCTGCATCATCCTCCTCCTCTTCTTCCCTGCATAAGCCATGGGATATGTAAAAGATTTCTGCAAGTGTAGCCAAATCATGAAAATTAATTATTCGCCCCACTGGCACAGGAATAGAGAAAGTAAGAGTGTGTGGTTAAAAAAGAGAAAGGAGGAGGGAGAGGGGGAGGGGGAGGCAGGTAAACGGTACAAAAACGAAATGACACGATGCGATGCCATCACGTACTTGTGTAGATTACTGAATGTGTCCCAATGGAGCAAGTTAGAAGAGACAAGATCGAAAACCCAAAGTCAAATTAACTGAATAATCTACATGTAACCCAAAATCCATTAACAATATTGATATTGCCACCATTTTACTCTGAAATTTCTCCTATCTCAAAAACCCCAACTCCATTCACTTTATTATTATCTCACATGTGCTCAACTCTCAACTCATCTTTCTCCCTCTTCCTCCTCTCCCTCCTCTCTCACCAGACAGAGCTAGAGGAACCAGCTGACTTTCTCTTTGAACATATCCTTCTCCACTATTTATTTTTCTTGACAAGAAGAATCCCATCCGCTCTAATTCTAAACTGTAAGAGAGTGAAAGTAGTACAGTACTAGTGATACTCCATTTTGTTAATTATACTCTGCCTTGTTAATTAAAAGTGTGAAGAACCAATCGAATGAGCACACAAACATTTACAAATTTTATACAGCGGCAATTCATGCACACTAACACAATTTGAATTACCCACCCACTCTCTCTCACTTTCTCTTTTGACATCATGTCCCCTTTTTCTGAAATTGACTCTCCTTGTGTTATGTATCCCATTGGGTCATGTTGACATGCCACAAAGGGGACTGGGAGTCTCTCTGTGAGCAATAAAAGATAAACAATGTCAGACATGGACCACACCAAAATTGAAAATTTGGCAACATTCACCACACCACACGACAACTACACCAAAAAGGAAGATATAAAGTGAAAGGAGAGAGAAAGGTGGAGAAATGTCTCATCAAGAGGAAAAGGCATAAATATTATTTTAAAAATAAGCTTAAGTGCTCGAGATGGTTTAGATGCCTTGAGGTAAAATTTACAGCCTTGAGGTAAACGAGACAGACAGACACACAAGAGCACAAAAACCCACCGCCTTCTCCTGTGACCACTTTGACACACAAAATTCTCACACTGCGCAATATCTCTCTGGCTATTCCTAATTAAGTGACAGGGAGGAAAAACGGAGGACGGGTAGTGTGCCATGAGTGTATGTGTAGCCATAATAAATGTACATGTGCATTCATTCTGTATTCATATAGTCACTTAAATAGAGGAAAAGGCAAGACAAGAATATGTAGCCATCGTTTAGCTTGTTTATAATCAAAAGTCGCTACGTGACAATGAAGCATGAGTCTTCAAAATATATTTCAGTCCTGTGGTTTTTCTCTCTATTCCTAGCAAAAGCGCCATCCAAAATTTTGTGGCAGACAACCTCAACAATGGACTCCATTCCGTCTCAATTTTATATATATATATATATATATATATATATAAGTATCTCTCTCATCACTCGAAAAATTTCATTAGTTTGATATTATCCCCCGATTTTATATCTATATATATATTTCTGAAAAAAAAGAAGACGAAAAAAAGAAGCTTCTAAAAAATGTTTTGAGCTTAAGTCAAGCACGAGAAATCAAATAAATGTAGCAATGGACTATATATATGTATGTCTGTATATAATAAGGTGGGCCTAAGGGAGGATAAAAAAGCATTGAATTTGGAAGTAGATTTCAACAATTTGAGCCTTTAACATCATAGACACCATAGGCATGGACTATATTCAATACTGAGGGAGAGAGAGTTGATGTTACGAATTGAGTTTGAAAGGCTCATGACCTTATGCCCTCTCTCTCTCTCACTATTTCTTGTATGGAAAAAAAGAGAGTAAGGGGAGGAGAAAGTAACAAGGAAGGTTATATAGCTAGAGGCTGAGTATTTTGAGCAATTATTTGTTCTTCTATGAGATTTGAACACAAACTCTTTTTTTTTTTTCATGCCATTAAGGAGGAAGAGAGAGAGAGTTTAATAAGATCCCGGAGGAGGGATTGAGAAAGAGAAAGAAGAGAGAGGAGAAAGCTCCATTTAATACAAGAGAAATCGATCCAAGCACCTTGGTTCACAAAAGGAGGCAGAGTGGAAATCTTTTATCTGTCGGAATCTACTTTCTTCCCTCGTGCCTTAAGTCAATCTCAAAGTCAGAGTCAGTCATGTTTGCACTTCCATACATTGGCCAAGGCTACGCCTTGAAAAGACATTTTCCAGCTGGCCAGCCAGAAGTGAAAATAGCAACGCTCTACCATCCCAGTCCATCTCTCTTCGTCACAAAAAAAAGGATAGAAAAGAAGAAAAGAGAAAGCGAGGGAGGAAGAGCCCTGGAAAATAGAGGAAACCAAGGCTAAAGAGAAAAGATAGACCTTTTTGCAATATGCACACTTGTATAGATATTACTCGGGAATATTTACACGCATTATAATCATACACTTGTGAAGAGAGATTCCTCTTCCTGAAAATCCAAACAAAATTCCTAACTTCTCCTTTAGTTACAACCCCCTTCCTTCACTCTATAAAATAGCTTCACTTTCTATTTACTCTTTTTGGTCTTTCTCTACAAACTATAAAAAAACCTAACCCTAGCCATACACATACATACACGTCATTTCAAATTCGTTTGCTAATTTGCAGCTGATTTATTCCATCGTCTCTGTCATGTTCACAGTATAAAAGACCAAGAGGAGGGTAAAGTGGAAGGCCTCTCCCAAAACTAGAAAAACTTTTTTTCTATCTCTTCTTTTTAACAAAATTCCCTTGTTTTCTGACTTTCTTCTGTACTGTGTGTTTGTGTGCAAAAAAAAGAGAAAGCATCAAGATTGTAAATAGCCTGTCGGGTTTTAATTTGTTTTTATTTATATGCCATAAGTACATGTGTATATATGTAATTCAACCAAATTGAAAGAGAAAGGAAAAAAATATATTCTGAGATAAATTGTCATCATTTTCTTTCTCCTCCCCCTTCCTTTCTCTTGCATATATATATATTATAGTGTAAAGTCAAAGAAATATTCTTCATGTGTACAGTCTATATCAACAGAAAGTTATTGAATTTCATAGCTGTGAGGGGTTTCTCGGTATAAAATATCATTTAAAATTCATGAATGAAAGAGAAAGAGGAAATGTATCCGTGGATTTTTCAACAAGAAAAAAAATGTAAATGAGGATTTTTTCATGTTATTTTTCTCTAAAAACATTACATTACGCTTTCTCTTCCTTATCGTCTTATATGCAATTTATTATGACATTACATATGATAGAAAATGTAACAAAAAAAAAGAGAAAAGAAAGTAAATAAAATATGAAGAAAATTAGGGAGTCGACGCAGATGATGGGAAAAGAAGAAAAGAGAAAGTGTATAGGGGAAAGCATGATGATCCAAATGGATAAAAAACTAGGTTATGCCATGTCTCCAATTTAGATGCATGGAGAGACACACACCTTGAGAGATTCTTTTTAAAGCTTTGAATCTCCTTTTAAATCAACGTCATCGATCACTAGAAATTTACCATGGATAATACTGTCAGACTGAAAAATAGTGAAAATAATATTAAATGATGTCTCAAGTCGAAAAACGGGAGAAACTGAACTGGAAACCGACCAAGAGGACAAACACAATCTCACACACTCATTTGCCTATTCTTCTCATCTCCCTTCTACGTTTCTATACACATGGTCTCTACGCAATTGTCATTGTCTACTTTCTCCATGTCTTCCAAAAGAAAATGTCGTCTCCTTTTCTTCTCATTCGTTTTCGTATGCTAAGGATAGGGAAGAAGAAGGATAGAGTAGTAAAAATACGATTTTTGGTTGCATGTGTACACAAAATCCCTTAAGCTGTCCTCTATGCTAATATATATTCATGGCTCGACTCGCCCCAAAGCCTCTCCCTATTCCAAGCTTGAGCTCAAGAAAAAAAGGAGGAGGAACGAAAAAGAAGGAGAAACCCTCTACCTATTTTTTTCCACCTTGGTCTTGTTGAAAATTTCAGTTTGAATTTGAATAAACCCAACTTCTGGATTTACCTCATACTTTCCCATCCCCGCTTTTTCTCTCTCTTTTTTCTTAGGGGAGAAGAGAGAGAGAGAGAAAAACAAAGAATACATATTTTCCAGGAAACAGGGAAGGACATAGGAAAATCACATCTGTAGAGAAAAAAAGGTACGGCTGTTTTCTACCAATGCAGAGAAAAAAAATGTGTCTCTTACTCTCCCTTTTCTCTTTCACTTTCACCGGATTTGTGGTAAAGTACTAACGCCTGGCTGCCCATCTCTGTGTATTTATATTTACAAGGAAAACGGATTTACTAAAAAAACATGTTCTACAGATACACCCATTCAACCAAACACCAAACCTTTTTTTGTACCTTTCTCTGTACAGTGAAATATGTATATGGTTTAAATTGTGTTTACAAAAGAAGAGAAAGTTGTAAGAATGCAAAGTAAGAGGATGCTTGAGAATATTATACAGGGTTATCCAGCCATCTCTCTCTCGTTCCCTCCAGCAACAATGCCAATGAATATCCATAATTCAATTGATCTACCTCCCAAATTTTTTCAGATATCCTTTTTTATAGGAATAGATAAGTACATAAAAAGATTGTATAGATATAAAAGGCAGTCTGGCATTGCACTTATCGGCTCTTGTATTTATTTTGGCCGCCTCTTTTGGTGCTCCTAGCCTACTCAACCTTTTTAGTAGTAGCCAATGTTATGGAGGGCAATTGAGCTGGATTGAAGGGGAAGACGAGGTACCTGGACTAGGTCTGAACCATGTAAATTCCTATGGGAGATGATTTTTTGTAGTAATACAAAATTGGCTACACGTATAAAAAGAGGATGGGGAGGATTTGTGGGGATATTGAGGAAGGGAGAATGTGGGTCGCTTTGTTTATACATTTTTTTGGGTCTTGGCTATCTCCAGCCGTCTGTAAATTCTCGTTAGTCGTTGTCATTATTTAGCCACAAACGAAATGGGATTTATCTCAATGTGTATGGCCTATAGGTATCGATTCAGTCATAAGAGGTTTTTCCTCCTTTCTCCAAGTGAATCTTTATTTCATCTGGACTGGACAATCTGAGATCTATCGCCTGTCTTGTAGGTTGTAATGATTTCTTTTGCCTGTGGGTGTGTGTGGCCTCCTTACACATTCTGGGAGTCTCGAGAGGCAAGAGGTTGTACAGGAGAATAACATATCATTGATTGGATCTTTGGAAGAAATGGATGAGAGAAGGGAAGGGAAGCCGTTTTCAAGGGATGATTGATGAAATGTTTTAATACTCAACCTCACTACCCGTCCAAAGTCCTCTTTTATTGGCTCAGCACCCACAGTCTTCGATTAATGCGAATCTCCTTCCATTCCTCCATTTCCTTCGTCTTGTGCCACACACAGAGAAAGGAGGAATGCGTGTATATTGTATTTATGTTTGTGCAAGTACGGAGAGAAAGAGGATACACAATTTGTTATTTTATTTTCATAAATTCATTCAACCACACATACACGCCCCTCCCTCAATGAACCTTGATGAAAATGAAAAGAAATGCAAGACTCGTTAGTGAAAGTTGAGCCACCACAGAAATCCATATCCCCTCCTTCTTATCCCTTAATTGCTCACTTACCAGCCTTTTGTTTCAAATTCATTAAGAAAATTGGGAGAGAAGAACCACCATATACGTACTATGGAGAAAGTATGGCAAATGCATGGGACCGCAAAAAAAGTTTAAACTATTCTCTATTTCCCATATTATCCTACTTTTTATTCTACTTTCTCTCTTCTCTCTCTCTATGAAACTCCACTTCTCATTTTGTTCAACAAATTTTCTTGGTTATCATGAGGACTGATTTGAAGAGAGGGAATGGGAGGAAAAGAGTTTTTGGAGAAATTAATTTAATGCCTCGGGCTCTCCGCTCCTAATTATTATCCTCCGCTTTTCCACATCTCCCACATACTCTATCTCTTTCTCTTTCTCTGGCTTTCTCCACAAACGTTAATGAGATAAAACCAGGGTTTTTTTTGTAACCGTAATCGACTCACTATCAATCTACAAAATTGCCTGTAATTGTATATACGGGAAACCAAAGCGAAAGTGGTTAAAAATAACATTTTTTTCTCTTTATGTATCAATTTGAATTAAATTATTTTCTTTTAATTAAATTTTGTGCAAAAATAACTGTGGCTATTTTTAAAATTTTAATTTCTTAATTATAAAATTCTCTTTTTTATAAAAACTAAATTTTTGAGATTACGTGGGTGAAAAGAAAATAAATGTCGAATTTTAAACTTTCACTCAATTTCTCCAAAGGTTACAATAACAATAAAATAAAAAAAACTCCTCCATCACAGCAATGCGACAAGTCAATGAGCTAAAGAAAGCAATTGAAAAGGGCAAAAACTAGAAAATAGTTTTAGTGAAAAACTGTCTATACAAAATAAAATGTAGGGCCAATGCACAAAAAAGGCGTATGTGTTTATATCTGTACACCACAATATTTTTAAGTCTCAGTCACTATGTAATATTGGATAGGGAAAGAGAAAGCATTTTTTTCAAGATGGCCAAAGTCATGTTACGATTTTTTTGGCTCAAGTTTAGAAAAAGCTTTTGTATTCTATTACCTATACACTGTACAGAAACAACAAATATATACAGTACATAAATAAATATATAAAGTGTATAAATTTTCATGTGTAGATTTTCTAGTTTAAAAAAGACGCCATGTAAACTGTAACTGTATAAATACAAACATAAATATTTTTTTCCCGTGTTTTTTTATCTCATTCAAATCTTTCTCCACAATCTTCACACCTACACTTTCACTTGTTAAGTACCCTGTCTCTCCCATACATGTAGAGATATAATGACAAGCTATGAATATCGAAAAAAAAACTTTATTTTTTGGCATTTCCGGGTATGGCTCAAAAATTGCCCAACCTTTCTCCGGGAGAATTTTGTAAGAAGAAAGTCAAAGAAAATGACTAGAAAGTTGTAGAGGATAGAACTTTTTGGTTCTATAATTTTATAGAAGAAAAAAAGAGAAAGTAGGAGAGGCTTCTGTTTTTCCTCATGGAGTCAACAGACAATATTTCATACTTTCTCCTCCAATTTGTTGTATTTGTTGTTTACCTCCCGTGTACATTTAAAACGTGTTCCTCTTGTTTTGTCTAAATCGAGGCCGTACAATGGAAATAAAGAGAAAGACATGAAGAGAAAGGTAAGAGCTCCCACTATATTATATTACATCATATTATCCATGCATATTCATATCCAATTCACAAAAAAACAAATATTTCCCCTCCCCTCCCTTCTGTTCAAACTAACCTTTGGAGAAAATAAGGATGAAAGTAAACAGAGTCAAGTCAAGATTGTACAAGTTAGATATTTTCAATTTCAACAAAATAATAATTCCCCTTTGAAAATTTTGTTTTTGCTTTCTCTCTCTCTCTCAAAACTACTTGAAGACTGTGCTGTCTATAACGTTGAAGGATAGACAAGATATTACATATGGATTCTGCATTGTGTACATTGCTACATTAAAATAAATACCCGGAGCTTTCACTCTTCACCGGAATCGATATTTTGACATGCTTTCACTCTCAGTTGAAAGTCTAGCCTACACATAGAATAGAACACGCTTTTAAATGGTAGATAAGATTTTCAAGAATATTCAAAGCAAGTTTGGAAAATTTTTTAGAATATTTAGATAACAACAATGTTTACTATCTTTAACATTAAGATTGTGTCTCAAGATAAAAACTTTCTTTTTTTACTCAACAGTTTCCAAAAATCTTTATGAGTTTATTCATGTAGTGTGAAAAACAGTGTAAAAGAAAGAGAGAGCGAGGGACGGAGAGTGAAAGTAATTTATGATAATTTAAATGATTTCAAGTGACATGAGAGTAAATTCAGGTAATTGTCGCCATGAGGGCATGAGAGAAATGAAGTTTTTTCTTTGCTTGTGCTTATGGCTTGTGCGCAAAAGACATGCGGTGCATATAAAATTGTGTACACAATGCAACATTTTCTATCTTACTCCATAGAGACCAAGTGATACACACGGAGAAAGAGAGAGAGAGAGTAGAGTGAAAGGGGATTTCTGAAAGAATTACAAGAGCTTTGTTTAAATTTACCTACCCTCTCTCTCTCTCACTGAGGGAACACTAGAGGCTTGGTTAGGTTTTATGTAATGTTATATGGTTATATTTAGTGTAAGGAGAGATGGGGAGGAGTTGGGGAAGGCGTGAAGGAAATTGTGCGTTATCTCCATGGACTTAATTCAACTGAGGCAATTACTATAAAATTACCAGAGCCAATTCATTTATTTTGATTAGATTTATCCGAATTTAAACAACAACTGGTAAAAGTACTCCCAACATGTACATGGTACAAAGCATACTTTCTCTTGTCACTTGGTTAAAATGCTTGAGTCAAAAATAAGAACTTTCTCCTCTTGTACAATACACAGAGAGAGTATACATATATATAGAGAATTCAAGAGACGAGAATTAAGAGGAGAAACGTCTTTGCTCTTTGTACTTGTCACGATGGAGAAGGAGGAGAGAAGGGAGAAAAGACTGAAGAGGAATTGAATGGTTAGGTTAATATTACATAAACACTGAATGTCCTGAATCATTAATGAAGTCGAGGGACTCGTACGTCATAACAGCAAACAATCTTAGTGATTCCTCTTTCTTTTCCCCTTCTTACTTTCTCTCTCTCTCTTTCTGTACCCCCATTTTCTCTATACCTTGACAAGTTTTCTACGTCTGTTGAGATGGGAGACAGGAGGTAGAAAGTATAAAGGTCATATTCTCTCGCGGGTTGAGCAATGTACTTTCTCTCTCTCTCTCTCTTGCTTTTCCAACGAAAGTCTAACATCTAAGAGAAAAAAGAGATGACCAGGAAACTCGGGAAGAGTGGTCCAAGTTTAAGGGAACATTTCTATTTGGACTATTTACATTCTTTCAAGGAGGAGACGGATGTTTACAAGTTTTATATATATATATATATATTATAATATTCAAGGTATCTACACATTTTCTTTTACTTTCTCTCAACTATTCAACATGGCACATCATTATATGGCATTCATGTTACCACCATGAAAATGGGAGATGTAACATGAAGACAGCCTGCATGAAATTACTAGCAGAAAAAGGAAGTACTATGTCGTAAAATTATATATTGTACATATGTATGAGCTATGGAGAAAGCTTCTTGATGGAGACGAGGACAAGTTACACAAGTTGCATAATTAAACTATGGTGAAGATCAAAGAGATTGAAATAATTGAAAATTTTATTTTCTTACACAATGTACACACATACTCTTACTTTCAACTTTTCTCAAAATAAACTCCCTCTATTTATATAATACAGTTTGACTCTCTTCTCTCTCTCTCTCTTACTCTTTAGTTGTAGGAGAAAGTAGTAAAGGATGGAATTGAATCTGAAAAGTCTCATCTCTCACTTGTTTTCCTTTCTTTCATCGACTTTCTCTTTACCTTTCTCTGCTTTATCTGAAGGAGCATGAAATCTGGAAATAATTTTTGTGTGGTTTAATTTGAAATCGCAAAAACTTGTCCATCATCACGTGTCGTATTTTTTTGCAATCTATTTATCATGTGATGGTGGTTGTGGTGGAGAGATAAACAAATAGGAAAAAGAAATTTATTTCTGCTTCACAAGATTGAACATGTCAAAAAAGATTTTTGTTTTCCTGGAATTTATTTTATATGTATAATGTTACATAGGTATATATTACGTACATTGGTATGTTTATATATATGTAAGATAAAAATTTTAACAATTTTACAAGATTTTATCCAATTTTTTGCTTTCTCTTTTTCAAACAATATGTTTTTTTTCAACTTGTACTTTGTATATGAAGAGTGGTATGAACTTTGTATTATTTACAATGTTTTTTTTTGGTGTATGATTTTTTGTGGGTCATGGATAAAAAAGAAGATGAAAATGTGGGGGGTGAGTCAGAAGGAAGAGATGAAGAGTATAAACGTTTTCACTTACCTTTGGTAAAATTCATTCAAACTTGTAGCCCTTCACACCACTCCATCATAAAGCTCATTCATCAATTCACATGACAGTCCCAAAGTCTTTTCCCAACACCCCACAATCCTCTAATAATGAATAATTTGCCAACCTCTGCTCTTTCACTCTCTGTCTCTATGAAATTTACACTACTATTCAATCCACTTTCTCTTTATTTTCTCTTTCTCAAACTTAACTTTTCTCTTTATTTCCAATTCACTCCCTTCTTTTTGACAGCTACTCCTTGTCTTTTTATTTTTCTTGTTTGAACCAAACAAAATTAACCTTTCAATTTATTTTACGACTGTTTTAACTTTCTCTTTTTCACTTACTATTCACATTGTACAATAAATATTATTTTTTTTTGTTTTGTCTATTTTCTTTTTGTTGTAACTGACAAATTAAACCTTGTTCACTTAATTTATTTTGACAGTTTAATTAAAAATGTTTTTTATTTTATTTAATATTTTTAATCTTTATAAATTTATTTAATAATATTAATTGACAACACTTTAATTAAAAACACTCACTGTTTTTTTCTGTATTCCACATATAAATTTTTTTTTGTGATTACTTTCTCTCAAAAAATTGTCACTGTGGAGAAAACTTTCAATTTTTTTTGTAGACTGAAATGTAACAGTCAAATAACTTTTTTTTTCTCTCGCACAAATTTTTAAGAGGTTGGTGAAATACAAAAAAAAATTATTTTGATGACTTTCTCAGCACATCCACGCTTTCACCCTAATTGAAATGGGAGTTATTGTATGATGTTAGACTAGTGGCGGCTTGTTTTGTGAGATGCACGAGATGTAGAGTAGTTACTTGGTAATGAAGTGAAAAAAAAGGAACTGTTGGTCGGCTCGTACCTCAGCTTTCACTACAACTTGTCTCTCTCTCGTAGCGTCAGCCGACACACATGGGAGTGAGATGCGGGAGGTTGAGGAGCCAGATCTATATAAGTGAGCAGGACTCTCTCTTGTCCCTAGATTTCCTTCCCATCCTCCACAACTCCTCTCCCCTATAGCCCCCTACCCTCCATAGTCAAAAAAACCTTGTTTTATAGGCCTTGGGCTGAGCTGGCTCCCTCCATGCATATACATGAAAGTGATGCTATAATGGCCAGCCTTACATTTCTCGTATGAGTATAGCTCTCCATGTTATGAACATGGTATACTTTGTGGTATGAGTGTAGAGAGAGAGAGGTGAAAGGAACCCCCACCCACCCCACCGAGAAATTCTTTACTAGCCTAACTATAACAGTGTGTGTGTGTCTTTCCATCTTTCTATAAGTTGTGTAGAGAAGGGACATATACGGTATGCCTCATCTTTCATCTGCTTTGCTTCTCAAACGACTCTCGTCTTGTACAAGAATCGTGCATACAAGTTTTGTGTGTGTGTGTGTGTGTACATATATGTAGAGACGGTAGATACAAAGTCTTCTTTGACTATGTAGTACACAGACACACACACTACTAACTCGGAGAATGTCGGTCGATCCCGATTTAACAGCAAGAAATAACATATCTTCCACAAGAGAGATCTACCACCATCCAATCCATGTATGTACACACAAACTTTCTCTTTCCTATACTTTCTCCCTCCGAGATCTATACGAGTAGACTTTTTTTCTGCTCTCTTCCTCTCTCTGCATTGCAATCGCCTTGCTCTCTTTAGACTCTAGGCTGTTAGCAGGATGAAAGCGAGACTTTCTCTTCTCGCTTTCTCTTGGTGAAAGCAACTGAGTTGTGCGCAAGAACAGAGTACTCAGTTCAGTTCTCAGTTTTACTTTTGAATATTCCTTTGGTTATACTCTCTCTCTCTGTCTGTATACTTTCTACTGGAGATTCTGGAAGAGAAAGCTTCCGTTATGTCTACCTTGAAGGGTATACGTGCCATAATACTTGACTGTAGGAACTAAGCACCATTTATTTGTATACCAAGTGTAATTGTTTTTGACTCTACCATCTCATCATGCTATACTAAGATCCTTTGGATGTTACTTTAGAAGATGAAAGAGAATTTTTAATTCTTTGACGCTATTCTTCTTGACATCACACAAAGAGAAAGAAAAGAAAGTAAAAGTATAAGTACAAGGATATGGAGTGTGTACTCACTTACATTAGACTCTAAATTTAATTTTAGTTACATGTTAATTTATCCATCAATCAATTAGTCCTAATTTTTAATTCAATACACAAAAGAGTCCACATAATACTTGTACACATGTTTTTGTACCTTCATTCTTCACTCATTTACAAACCACCAACGCAACCCTCACAACTCTTTTTTCTTTCTCTTTGTCCTGCATAATTGATTGTACACTTTTTTTTCATCTACTCTTGAATTATTTATTCGATAAGATGCAACTGAGTAACTTTCCATGCTAATTCTATTTTTTTTACTTTCACTATAACAAAATGTGAATGACTTTCTCAACTTTTTGTTGGTTGTGCAAGTTCCATTTATTCATAGAAAAAGGAAGGAGAAAGCAAACACATTTTGTATTTTAAATGTAAAGGGAAAAAGTTTTTACCAAAGAGAGAATGATGTGATGGAATTGTTAAATTGTTTTTATTTTTATTTTTTTTCTCTTGCTTTTGTTGAAAATTTTATTCTATTTTTAGGAGAAAGTAAAGAGGATGGAAAATTGGTGGGTAATATTTGTTTTATTTATTCATGGTATGAGGACATTGGAAGCTTTCATCAAATCATGGGCGATGAGTGCTTGTTGTTCTCCCGTAAATTCCACTTGCCTCTATACCATTGAGAGTAGCCGTAGAGAAGGAGAAAGTGAGGTGGTTAAGAGGGAAAGGGTCCTATGGATTCAAATATGAGAGGAAATTGCTCGCAGGACTCATTATTACATTAATGCCGTCATTTTCCGCACCCATTCAGTCTATTACCATTTTCACTTGTCAACCCATTCAACGACTATGTCGACTCTCATCCTCTAGACCTCCTTTCCAAGTGTTAGTGCAAATCAAACTACATATATTACCATGAGTCCCTCTCTCTCTCCAACGTCAACATTTCTTAGCATGGCCATGCTGTACAGTACAGGGATAAATGTAACGGGAAAGTGAAAGTGAAGAAATGGAATTGAGACTTGAAGCGAGATATTAGCAAGTCAAGTACTTTTTTTGGGGTTGTGATATAAAACTGCATTGGATTTTCCCTTTATTTTCAATATGCTAAATTCAAGGCCCCTCTAGGATCAAGAGAGAGAAGGATCAAGGAAGGCACTCCAAATTTAAAATATAAACCATAATTTATTTATACAGTACCCATTCTATTGTATTGACAGTGACACAGACTTTTTTTGTACTGAAGAGAGAAAGAGCTCAATCAAAGACCAATTTAAATAGAAATTTAGTGGTTGAACAGCACAAATGAATTTACATTTGTAATTGTGTGAGTGATAAAGAAGAAGAGAGAGGTGAAAGTAGGACGGATGAGATTTTGGAAGAGGAGGGAGGTTATGCATTGCAATGCGATGCAATGATGATTCTCCGGTGATTTTGTATGTAATTTTAAATCCCACTGCTTTCACCCTAACCACTTAAGAGAATTGAAATAGGAGAGAAAGGTAAACCAAGCGCTTATGTATTGTTAAGTTGAAACTTGAGACTAAGCAGAGCTCGAGAAGGAGAAAGATGAAGAGAAAAGGTGTGTATAAAAGAGGGGGGCTAAGCAGTTGTATGCTGACTACGTTAAATTTAATACCCATGCTCCATTTACCTAAGCATCAGCATTGGCATCAGCAATATGTGGGATATTATAAAATAATAACAAGGTAATGTTAGCTAACATGTTATCCCAACCATTTATGAACCCCTTTTTGTGTGAGTGTATCTCCCTCTACCTAAAAACTTCATCCTTTTGTATCCTCCTCATCCCATTCGTCTTGTTTTCTTGTAGTGAAAGTGAAACAGCCAAAGAAAAGTTGTTCACAAGATGAGAGAGAGAGAGAGAAGAGGAGAAGGGAGATGTAGTTTTGAGCTTTATACGCAGGACCGTAGCGTCGAGGCTGCCAGGGTATGCCCACCGACAGGCCGGGCCAGGTCAGGTCTGCGGAGGGCCGGACCACGGTTGTTGGTGGCGGCCGGGCTTGGAAATTATTAAAGCAATTTTCATTGTTTTAATTCATTTTAGGAGAACAAATGCAAAAAGTTTTCTGGCTCGCTACGCTCACCCTCCAATTTCCTTCTTATTTTTCAGAGTATAATATTTGCAAGCTTTTTTCAATTAGATTTGACTATATGTAGCCTTGCGCAAGAAACCATGAAGTAGTCAGCACTGGCAAGGTTATATTATTTTTTCAGTGAAAACCCAAAATCAAAATAAAAAAGGCCCAAAAAATTGCTAGGCCTGCCTAAAAGGCCGGGCCCTCATGGTCTACCGTCACCACGAAAATTTTGACGGTACGGGCCTGTTTATACGAGATGAAATTTAAGAACATGTCAAATCCCTAATGGCCTCAATAACGGAAAGGGCATTTTCATGAGGAAACACAACGAAATGAGTTGCCACTATCTACATTCTTAGCACTAACTAATCCGCCTTTCTCCTTTTCTTACCACACTAAACTAGAGAGAGAGAGAAAGGGGGAAGGCGGGTTTTATTCATCTGATTTTCATCCAACATTACAACACACGGCGCCCAACATAAACAAGACAAAGTGTCTACACTATCTTCACAATATCTGGATGGATAAAGGGGAGAGGGGTAAAAGTGTATTGTGTGTACGCACACTTTCATATAAAGAAAGTCTCTTTCTCTTTTATAGGACACAGTGACAAGCTATATGAGGCAGAAACTTGAATTACGTAGCCAGTGCCATGTATAAAATGTTGTAGGGCCCAAAAAGAAAACAACAAATAAAACAAGAGAGCGTGAAGGGATGGGGTTGGGTTGTTGGATGGCTTAAATTTAGTTGAAATGTGGGGGAGAAAATAGTATAGATACAGATAAAACCAAAAGGATGGATTGAGACCAAGAGAAAGTGACAGGGCATCTTATTTCATTTCCCATCATTTCCTCTTTGTCTCTCCTTTTTGATGATCTAATCCCATCAACTGAAATAGCCACACGTCATAAAACCAACACTGGAATCTTTATTCTGTACAATGTACACTACACTTTCTCCCTCTTGCTTTCATCCAACTTTCTTTTTAGTCATACACTACGAGTAAGTCTACGAGTAAATATAGAGTGTACATGTGTAGTTGTAGTTGTATCACTTTGATGATGAAATTTTGAGAAGCCGGAAAATGTTTTTTCCATGCCTTCCGGCTAATAATAAAAACCTCCTCCATGTTTATGAATTTTCTATCTATTTATTTATCATTTTATTTACATGAATAACAATCTATTCATGAGGTGTGGGTGGCTTTTGTTTTGTGTCCTCAGGAATTTTCAAAGTTTTATTAAATTTTAAATCAACTCTCTCTCTCTGTCTGTGTTCTTTTCATACAAATCATTTCAATTTTGTATCAAAGTCAAGTAGCCATTTTCATTTTTTTTGGTATTTCTATTTTTTTATAAAGATTATTTGAGAGTGGATATTCCCACCTATCTATATCTATATAAGCTCTGCCATGATCCTTCTGGTTAAAGTTCACCCAACCATACATTGTACAAAAAAAATGACGGTCAGACTTTTTTTTCCTTTTTTTTCTTATTCTTCGGCTTCTTGAGAGATTTCTGTCGCTGTGAATTTCCCTGTGGGCTTTTGACGACAAGGCCATTCCATTCGGCTCAAGTCTCTCTCTCTCTCTCTCTCTCTCCCTGTAGCCAAACTCTATATACTTAGGTCCGTCCAAATGTTTTACTTTTTCTTTTTCATTTACCATTTACGCCTTTTCAGGTTGTCTTGTGCCTTCCTCTCTCTCTCTCTCTCTCTGGAGATACAAGAGAAAGATTCGTGCTTAGGTAAGAGGCTCTTTCTCATCTATCCATTGAACCATTCTTTACATTGACTTGTTTCCACACACAAGCCTGCGGCTCTTGATGGATGATTCTTTTTTTTATATATTTTCAATATCACTCCTTTCTCTACTTTCTCTCCCTTTTCTTTTAGCTTGAGAGAAAGAGAGAGAGAGAGGGAGAAAAAATAGAACATTCCTCTTGTCCCAACATTCTTGTGACAGCATCTGTCATTAGTCTCTCTCTCTCCAACCTGGAGCCAATCTCATAGGCTTTTTTGGTTGATCAGCAAAGATACAAAATGTGAAGACCTAAAGACGACATCTTGAATTCGATTAGCAGTTAAAAAAATGTTGTGTTACAAACTTACAACCTGTAGGTTCCAACTTCCTGGACTTGCTTGAAAAAACACGTAGCACATACAGATAAATAATTGTATCTCGTGATGTACGAGTACATTATTAGAAAAACCAGATCAAAGATTGAAATACTTGGAAATATATTTTAATTTAAATCTAATTAAATATCCAGGTGTCTCTGTACACAATGATGTGGTTTTTATTTGAAAATAAAATTTCAATGTAACAGCATTGTGAAGTCTGTTTAGATGAATAAAATACAAATTTTATTTTTAGTACATTCCACATTCCAGGTGTACATTGCATTAAGATGACAGGACGGTATAATCTTTTTCGGAGAAAGCAAGAGAAAAAAAAGAGGAAGCAAAGGGAGAAAGGGTTCAAAGGGAAGGACAGTAAAGTCAAAGACTGACAAAAGGAAAAGGGTTCTATAGAAAAGTGCAGTGAGTCTAATGCACTGTACTTTCTCTCCCCCCTTTCCCTTGTGCATGTGCTTGAATGAGTCAGTTGAAAATTTACAATGCAAAATGGAGAGAGGGGAATTTCTCTTTCATTTTCGCTTTTGGAGAACTCTCGTTTTTTTTGCTTTTAAGTTATAAAATTGGAGACCATAAGAGAGAGAGAGAGAGAGAGAGGGAAAATTCAGTTTCTGTCCATACCAGTCTGAGGGAGACTCATGGTAATGAATAATATGTATTCACGGTTGTTGCACTGTTGTCCACCTTGCCAGCTGGCAACTTCCCCATTGGTCTTGTCTCCCTAATTAATGCTCAAAAATGAACTTGATATAATACTTACTTTCTACAGTCATCCTTGTATATATTTACATCCTTGACATAGTCAGATTTGAAGAGTACAAAAATCCAATTCTATGCATTATAACTCTATCCAACTCCATTCTTTTTTTTCATCCAAAACTCATCTCCATGAATCTCTTATTCAAAACCTCTTTCAAATCTCAAATGAATTGTTAATTGAAGAGTCTTTTCATATACGTACACGAAACTGAAAAATTTATTTGTTTCAAAATAGCCATTTTAATCATTTCTTTTGTCTTTTTACAAACAAAAGAACTTTCCCTTCATTTATGGATCCAAACATAGTACAAATTACAGATACATGGAGGGAGAATATTGACTCTTTTTTTGTGGATAAAATTTAAAATAGAAAATGTGTCGTCTCCATTGCACACCGTACAAAGAGAGAGAGAGAGAGAGAGAGAGAGAGAGAGAAAGCAAGATTTATGTGAACAGAATGAGACAGAAATAAAATACAAGTTTTTTTTGTATCTGTATGAAATGGAGGATATCTGTATAAATACAAAGAGTAGATTTTTTGGGGTACAAATCTATAGGAAATTCACAATAATTGCCCAAAAGAAGAGAGAGAGAGATGGAGGAGAAGATTACATCTGTGTGTGTTGGGTGATATGCGTAGTGGTTACGAGTAGCTATGCATGAATGTATGTAATGTATAAATGTAGAGGTTGAGTGGAATGCAATGTTTTTGTACCATTTTCAAAGAACAAGAAAGAGAAGAGAAAAAAAAGGTCTGACGATGCAGTCTTTCTCCATCGGTCGTCAATTCAAATTCTACTCGTCCCATCTCCTCTGAATCATCCACATCACGTTTGCTCCGTTCAGCAGAAAATGATAAAATTCTAACATTACTTGGGGTATCACATCAGAGGACAGTCGACCCTATTGAGAGTCTTCAGAGAGTTACTTCACGTCTCTCTCTCTCTCTCAGTCTCAGCTCCCTTTTTTCAAACTAAAGTTTGACCCGCATGACTTTCACCCACTCTAAAGACACAGAGAGTTCCAGTAGAGAGAACTGTACTAGACATTTTCTATTTTTTTTATACATATAAGAAGGATACCCTTACTCCAGATCCAAGGGCATGATGTGACTGTTGTAGTAAAAATAAAACTATTTATGAATTTTCTTCTCATCTTTCTAACCCCCCCCCCTCTCTCCTCTGTACCCCTCTCTCTCTCTCTCTAGCCATTCACCCCTTTCTCTCCATTATTTTTAAGTATATAAAATACTTATTGTTTCTTACAATGTCAATATATATAAATTGTGTATTCAACATTCTTTCAAATTGTCTTACATGTTCCAATCTTAAATTCTTTGTAGTATTATTTTTCCTCCTGTATCAGTTTATAGCTCAAAGAAATTTTTTTTCTTGTTGATTTCTTCCTCTCTTTCTCTTCCAACACAATTGCCATTTTCCATTCAGTCCACGTATGAGAGGAATTTAATGCAGGTGTGAAAAAATTTTATAATGTGAATTTTGTTTGCACAGATTTTATTTTATGGATGATGGTGGACACAAAGTAAAAGAGGGAGAAAGTAAAAATGGGAGGAGGGAGAAAATTATAGAATAAAATAAAATGTGCTTATATGATATTAAGAGAAAGTTTTATAGGGAAAGAAATAAGAAATGGAATTGGGTTGTTTGTTAATACGTTTTTATTTATACAGTTTTCTCATGAATTGAACGATTCTCAGCCTGGGGGATTAGGCAGAGTAAGCTTTTTTGAGTTATATATCCTCACCTACAACTCAACAAGCTAGCTTTTTCTCACTTTCTCTCTCCCATGGCTATACAATGTTAACGTTTACATCCCACCTCAATTTCTCCAATGGATTTCTCTACACTTTCTCTCCTCTCTTCCTCCCATCATCATATATATTTTAATCAGACTAAAAGCTCTTTCTCCCGTTTTCCTTGTCTTGTACACTATTTGGTGTGGGGAGAGTGTGTGTATATGAAGAGTGGCACAAGGTTCAATACAATTTTAACTCGCTTTCCATGCAATTCTCTACATTTATTATTGTGTCATCCATATTACTTTCTACATTTCCCTAACAATTTCCTTTTGTCTCTTTTCTCCTCAAGCCATGAAATCTCATTGCCTCATTCATTCCATTTTTTTCCCCTCTCTTGTTTGTTTGTGTAATTTTTTTTTTCTCTTTCTCTTTTACTAAATGGAGACGTTATAATAGACACAAAACAAGTTGAATTTACAATAAGCGAGTTAACGCCAAGACGAGGGACTCAAGGATTTCTCTTTTTTTCTCTCTCTTGTTTTGTCTTTTCTATGGAGAAAGCAAAGTGGTGTGGAGATTGTAGATTTAATTTAATTTATTTGTCTTATTAAGGAGGCTTCAAGGCAGATTCATAGTTTGTGATATTTATAAGGAAATGTTGAGCTTTTTAAAAAATATTGATAATTCTATTTCACTGAAGAAAATTCCCCCGTCTAGTTTTGTGTCTAAGGCTACTTGTCGTTATGTCTCTTGAATTTTAAGCCAACTATCAAGACTTTCTCTCTTTTCCTTTCATGTCAAATAATGAAATTTAAGACAAAGATTTTGTCTCCCCTTTTGAAAATTTATTTTACTAAAGTTTTTTTTGACGGTTAAAATAATTGTTCAACTTCTCAAGTATCCATTTATAGGATATTGAATAACCAGAAATAGGAAAAGAGAAAGTAAGAGGCTTGGTTTTTTTTGTGTGGGTGTATTTGAGCATATCTGTAGTTGGAGTTTGTTGTTTACGAATGTTTTTTTTTTGGAGAGATAGAATTTACTACAGCCTAAGGTGTTGCTAAGCTTCTCAACTTGATCACATGGCAGTTTTCCCCTTTTTTAAATCCTCCACTTTCACTTGAATATCCTTTTTTTCTTTGAAAATCCATTGAAAACTTTATCAAGTTATACTCTTAAGATTTCTCTTTTTAGTTTCTTTGAAGAAATTGATAAACTTTTTTTTTATCTACATGTGTACACGATACTAATCGGCTTGCCAATCTTGTTTTCTTTTGGTCCAAATGAGATTGAAATCTTTATGTATACAGAAATACACAGAGATCATGTGTGTGCATGTACAAATGTATTATATTTATTTTTTGAAAAAAGTAAATTAAATCTCTATTTTTATATTGTAAAATACAGTCCACATTCCACATTGGTAGATTGTACAGTGTACAGTGTACAGAGGATTGAATTAAATTTAAAATAAAATTTTCTATTTCTATAAATAGAAAAAAAAATAAAAATTTTCTATAAAATGGACAGATTAATACCACAGAGTTTTATCCTCTTATTTATTTTCTCTAATATTTCACACTGTATCCAGTGTATTTACAATTCTACATGTATACATTGTATGAATGTTGGATGTCTATGGTGAATCGGGAGATTATGAGGATTTTATATGTACAAACATGTGAAGTATAGCAATTTATTTTATACAAATAGTTTTCTCTCTCTCTCTCTCTCTCTAATATCCTTAAAAGGCTCAGGAAATGGTTCACATTCCATTATTTATAGCTTTTGTCTCTCTGTCTATACAAATTGTGTAGTGTTTTGTCTGTGTTAGAGAATCAAAATTAAATTGGAATGGGCCAACTTTGGAAAAGGACTTGAGCTTGTTTACAATAAATCCATTTTTTTATTTTTTATATATATTCTACATCTTCATCTCCACCATTTGCTTTAGATACTTATGTATCTAAATAAAATAGAAGAGAAAATATTGTCCACATAATTTTTCTCTTTTCTTTCTTTTTTTCTTATATATCAACTTTCTCCTCTTCGTGTCTAGGGGCATCCGGATCCAAGATTGAGGACATGATTGCAAGGCTTGTTTGTGTGTGAAAGTAAATAAAAAATAATAAAAATATGTTTCCACCCTTGGGATGAGCAAAAGAGAAAGTGTGTGTGGTGTGACGCCTTGATCCCAGCTGCCCCCACAATAAGCGTGCAAAGTACATAACGTACTCGTTCATTGTACATATATACAGAGAGAGACAGTAGAGACCATATAAAATACAATTTATATATGGTAACATGTATAAAAAAATCTTTTTTTTGTGGTGGTGATCATGACGACAAGTTTTAGAGATCTTCATCAGTTTCTTGCCCAGAAAGAGAGAGAGAGAGAACAAGTGGAAGGTGAGATGAGAGGCTCCGTGTGAAAAAGGCGATGAAGATGAGTGCAGATGACATCAAGTTTGTTCACGCACTCCTTCCTTCCTCATCAGACATCCAATATAATTTATTGTTTGTGTAGAATGTAGAGAAAAAGAAATGTGGAGAAAGTATACAACTTTCTCTCTCTCTCTTTCTTATGTGTCCCATACTTTCATTTTCTATTCAACTGTCATTGAATAGTTTTTATATTCTTGCACAGACCAATGGCTCCAAGGGGACTTGAACTCTATTTAAGAATGTTGATTGTGCTATTTACTCTCTCAAAAAAATTGTAAGAAATCTTCATGGGTGGGCTCATCATATGTTTTTTTCCTCGTGTGTGTACATACACATCTTGAGGGTTTAAGCCACTCTTTTTTTCTCAAGTATATAAAATTTTTGGATACAAATCCAAGCCTGGAGCTAAATGTTCTCAAACTCCGTCCCGTCAAAAATTTCTATGAAGGCCTGTCTATTCATCCCTCCCTCCTCTTTTTCTTCAATCCCTGCCTTTCAATATTCAATCACTCAATCTGAATCCATGTCAAAGCTCATCATGTCACTTTTTCATCAAAAAATATATATATACAGGACACACACAAAGACGAGACAGATTACTCTTTTTGCTTTTTTAACTTGTAATCTGCATATTTAACCTAGTGAAAGTTTACTAAAGAGACAATTTTTTATGGGTTAACTGCACTCTCCATATCTGTAATGGTGGGTGTAGGATGTACGGGGTAAAAGATGATGGGCTTGAAAAAAAATGTCAAAGGTAAAATGCCTCCAAATTGTTCCTCTTGCATCCCTCAAGAAAAAGTGGTAATGAGCTCTTTTCTATGAAATTCTTTTTTTTGTATAAAAAAATGAGACAAAAATCATATACAAAAATGAGCGTATCTATTTTGACAAATTTTAAGTATAATAAAGTCATTTATGTAAACCTTGATACTAAACGACGGTAGATTATAAAAAAAGTCTTTTAAAACACTTTGGGATCATTTTAGGCCCACAAGCTAACTTTTTTTGGGGTAATTATTATTATAGAGATTGCTCAAAAAAAGGAGAATATTTTTAAATATTTTATATCAAAACTTCTTTTTTTGTTGCAAAACTTGATTAAAAATGCATGATAGTCAGGAAATTTAAATTTATTTGTAGTTTTAAACTTAGAAAAGTTGATGGACGTGGAAGTTTGCAGTCTCCGTGGACTGGGTGTCAAAAAAATATTTATAATTCTTTTTTGAAAAAATCAAGTTTCAAGCTCCATTGACAAAACCACAAGGACAAGTACGAGAACGTTAAGGAAGAATATCCGTAACGGCGACAATTCCCTTCTTATCATGCTGTGACAGCAAGCAATAAAAGTATTTGTAGGTCATAAAAATCCTATTGGATACTTTGAGAGAGAGAGAAAGTGAGTGAGTGTATATCATCATTTCCAATGAATATTCTTCAATTCAGAATAGAAAATTGTCTTGAAATAAAAAATTGTCTAGTTTATTTTTATATGGAGGATAAGAGGCCTGCCTGTGCTTTCCTTTAAAAATAAAACGGACGGCTATTTTTTTTCTCTTGTAACGACCCTTTCTAAAATTTTTTTAATACTTTGACATGTTACATGTAGGTTTTAGTTTAGTACAAAAAAAAACTTTTGACATGATATAAACCCTTCAAAAAATTATGAACTACCCCCCAAAAAAAACTTAAGGCTATTACATTACATACATATTGTGTAACATAAATTGAGAGAGCATTATATTTCATAAATACACATTTTCACTTCATGGGCATTGGCCCTCCTTATGGGACCTTAGTAATCTGATTTTTTTTTTAAAGAAAAAAGGGAAAGTCTGTTTTTTCGAAAAAGATTTTAAAATTCTCTATTTAAATTCATCCACGGTCATCTCATATAATATGTGTAATAATATGATAAAAAGCAATGTTAAATTTTAATTTTTTTGTTCAACGGGGCTTGCGCCTATAAGGGAACAGGAGCACCTTCTATTTTTACTCACTCTCTCTTAAAATTTTGACTTGTATAGTCAGACTGTTAGTCTGACCATCTTTACTTTTATTGGGAATTAAATGTACTTTTATCAAATGGGATTTTGAGCTCAAGACTAAAATTTATTTTTTATCACAACATGAAAATGTAAGTAGTGCAGTAAGGCCTAGGAGAAAGTAAAAGGTGCCTCAAATTTCCTAACATGATTAGAAATTGTAATTTAAAATTAAACAGTGTGACACAGACACAATCACCCTTGACACAATAGTGTTCAAAATAATTATTTTCTCAAAAAAAACATGAGTTTTTTTTGGAGAAAGTCGCTAAGCGGATTCAAATGTAAAGGTGACACTTCTGGAAAGGAGAACTCTGGAAAAAGTTGAAATTTCAATGTTTACTAATATTTCTCATGGTCTCAAATTTCAAATAAAATAAAATAAGAGAAAGAAAGTGATAGACAAAGAAAATAAAGGGGAAAAGCAATTGGAAAAGGCAGAGGAGGGACTGAGGTCTTCATTTCATATGGAATATGACGTTGAATGTTCTAGATTTCTCGAGGAAAGAGAGAGAGAGAAAGAGTAAACATTTTTTGGGAGGAGAAAACTACAAGAAATGGAATATATAGACGTTTCTTTTTATACGTTCAGTCTTCTCGTATTCCCTATTTTTGTACGTATCCTTCTTCTTCTCGATGCCGTGACAAGGGTCGTTTAGGGGAAAGATTTAAAAGCGTCTCATTTTTCTTTTCCTCCTATTTTTCCTACTTTCTCTTCTCTCTCTCTCTCCTTTCTTTTTCACCTCATCCAAGACGAGTGAAACGCATCACGTCTTTCCCAAGCCTAAATCCCATCTTAACCTCTACCTATAGTTATATATCTCAATTCACCAGACACAGGATTTCCCATCTCATTTCCGAATCTGACAATTTACAACAAGAGAAAAGAAAAGAAAACTGGAGAGAGAGAGAGAGAGAGAAAGAAGAAAACCATTAACCAAACTTCATGAACACACTGCTAATGGCATTATGTAGAGAATTTGACAAAAAATATATATATATATTTAACATTCACCATTTGCAAAAAATATATAAACTCAATGTAGTTAATTATTCATTTTTGGGTGTCCTACAAAAAAAATACAAAATGGAGTCGATATTTGCTTCCTATCTTTTGTCTTACAACTCTTGGTGTGTCTTTTCCTTTTTTACAAAAAAAGGAGAAAGTCAAGTCACACTTTCTATTACAAAATCAATACTAGATTTTCAATACATTTTATTCATTTCTACGAGTTCATGGTTAAATCCCAAAATGTCCCCACAAATTCTTTTATAGTCACAAAATATTTCAGAGCAGGGTCAGCTTTTATCATTTTTTTTTAGAAAAAAATGAGCATGTGATTTTTTAAAAAAAAGAAAGTAGAGAGAGACAAGTGGGTAAAACGAAATTAAGTTCTTTATATTATTTATATAGACTAGGATTATATGTGTGGGGGTGTGTGGGTAGAAAAATGGTAGAATATATTATGGAGAATTTTTTTTTTCCTCAAGTTTTTAAAACAAGTGCTGCCAATGCCAATATGCATAATGCTTTGGTGGCTTTTTACGGCCTCCAAGACGAGACGATCTTTCCCTTATGGGAATTTCTCTTGTTGGCTCTTGGCTCTCTCTTATTTCTTGGAACTGCAGATTTTTTTCTTTTTCTTTTGCCTTTCTCTCTCTCTCTGAAAGAGAATTTTACGACCTTTTACGAACAGAAGTTGAACGTTTTTCCTCCAATTTTATTACTTACTTAAATATGTCAAATATGTGCAACTTTTCTTCTCCTCCCTCCCCCTTTTTCCTTCATCCCAATCTCTCTCCTCCCCCGTCCTCTCCAACATATTCTTGAGCCACTTGAACCCCCCCTAAAAAAGACTTGAGACTTACAGTCTACAAATCTGGCCTTAGTCATGTCTTTGATTTTCATGGGGAAGGCGGAACGCCATGTGAATTGTAATTGTCATCGACCTTAGTCTTGTTGTAACAAGAAAAAATGACCTTGCTTTATAATTCTCAATTCCCTACACTATTTTTTTATTATATTCTTTTTTTTTCTCTTTGATAATCATCAAATCATTACTAATATTACAAATAGTCAAAAATACATGAGCCAAAAAAAGAGAGTAACTGAAATTACCATCATAAAAAATTGGTCACCAAACTCAACTCCTTTTTTTCCCCTAAAGATAAAATGGCGGAATGTCATCAACATTTTTTGAGATTGTCACAAAAAAACTGTTCTTTTTTTTATAGACTGACCTTCAACTCCAAGTCTCCAAGATAACCATAATGATGACCTCGACAATAGTAAAAATAAAGGTAAATGAGGAGAAACAAAAAAAAATAAAATTATTTTAACTCAGAGAGAAAAGTCTCCAACTTAAACTAATTGAATCAATTACAACTAATTAGCATTTTCAAGATTTCTAGAAAATGATTGTAAACTCCAGAAAAGAGAGGACGGATTTTTGTCCAGCTTTTCCAGACTTTTTGAAAATCCTCTCTTCTCTTCCTCTCGTCTCTTGTTACTTTATTTCATTTAACGTTTATCATTATGACTATGAGCTTGAGCTCAACAGCCCAAAGAAAGAGAGAGATTGTGAACACTAGTGGCTCTCCCATTTATTTTAATGAGGACAATTTGTGTCAACCTAGATAATGATGGGGAGTTGTAAACATAAATATTTTGTGACTCATCAACCTTTCAAAATGAGAAAAAGACACACAAAGTGATTAAACCAAGAGTTTTTGACATGACAATCTCCCCCACAACCATGGAAATCTCACGACTTTTTAACCTCAAATACTTTAAATCTTTCTCTTTCTCTATCAACTCCACTTTCTCTTTTTAAAACACTGTAAAGCTACTGACTTGAATTAATGCTAGATTAAGATTTAGTACAGGACAGTGTACAAAAATGGAAAAAAATAAACAGAAAAATATACACAATATTTTTGTGCTTTCTCAAGGTTTCTAAACTCAATTAAATTAAATTACTATACTATTTAAAAATCTTTCTCCTCAACACTAGAAATTTTTCTATTGTGAAAAAAAAGATTGTCTTAATATTTAAATTACACTTTTTTTCTGTACTTGACTCGTTGTCTTCTCATCATTTGGAATATTCAGTTTTAATAAAGGGTCACTAAAAATAAAGTAAAGTCCATTTTGAATTTTAATTTAAGCTTTCTCTCTCTCTCTCTCTAAACTATTCACATTTCCATATAAAAAATTGCGTCAGTGGATTAGATTCTTGAAAAGATATTAAACTTGCTCCTTTTTTTTCTCCCCAAAGTAAAAAAAAGAAAAGAAGAAGTGAAAGCAAGAGAGAGAGAAAAAAAGCAAGTGAAACCATCTGGGCTGTTTAAGGTTCACAAGTGAATTCTTTTAACTAAAAAAAAGTCACATTGCAAGTAAAGTGCAAAAGTACAAAAATAGCCTGGGAACTCACCTCAATAATATGAAAAAAAGAGAAGAAGAAAAAACTTAAGGAAAAAGGGGGCCGTAGAATGAGAATGAGAAAGCTTTTCTCTTTTTTCTACAAAAAAGCAAGAGAGAGACAAAGATGGGGGGGGGGGGGGGTAAACGTGAGTTGAGTATTCATTCTTTGATGTGGCTTCAGGGTTACCTGAATATGTAAATACGGTTTAATTTCCCCCCTTCTTTTCTTTAATGCCCTCCACTTGCAGTCAACTTGAGGAGTTAGAACTGGTAACGGTGCATGTAAGTCTCACAGATAGAAAGAGAGAGAGAGAAAGTCGTAATCCCTTTCAGAGATTTAGTTTTTCCACTCACGGCACGACACACACACACACACAAAGAGAGAAAAAAAGTTCGATGACCACTTTTTCTTTACTCTTTTTGAGGTTTTTTTAGAGAGGTTGAAAAAAAGAGGGTCCTTCTTTTTTTAGGGCTTTGAAGACCCCCACGTTAATTTATTGTCCATAAGAGAAAAAAGTGATTTAGTTTTTTTCACACAGGAAATAAAACCAAGAAGCTACTCTCAATTTCTCCTCTCAACATGGATACATTCCATAAGTGGTGTGTGTGTATATATATATTATATATACAATAATTTTCTAAAAAAAAAGAGGAGATGACCAACTGGACCATATGTCCTTAAAAACTCTCTTGACAAGTTATGAGAGAGTGACGACTTTTGACTTTTACACACACACGAACACACAAGATAAAATATTATATGACCACCAAGAAGCTTATGGAGGGCTCAGAGAAAGGAGGTGATAATAACCCTTACCCCCACTTTCTCCTTCTCTCTCTCTCTCTGTATATATATATATATATATAAGTGTATTATACTGTACTAACTTTGAGAACAATTTTTATGTCTTCTTTAATTGCCCATATGTGGTTGAGAGAGAGAGAAAGAGAAAGCAATTCGAGTAGTTATTGGCTATATTGGAAGAAAAGTAGTGGATTGTACATGTACACAAAGAGGACTAGAGGTACATGGATTGTATGTAGTAAAAAAAGAGAAAGTAGGTCATGAGTTTAATTTATAATAAGGTAAGAAAAAAAAGAGCTGGTGTACACAGTTTAAATGAAATAATACTTTATTTTATTGAACCAATCAGTTTATTGAGAATCGTTTGACTTTCCCCAAAAAAAATCCTTTGGAACAAACTTTACTTAGAAGGGTAAAATAAATAGATGGCCAATGGGAATACAATGAAAAAAAGGGAGTTGGCGTCTAAAAATTAAGAATCAGAGGAATGACTTGGAGAATTGCAATGGCACAGTAAAAAAGTAGAAGCACAAGGGAATAAGAGAGAGAGAGAGGATGAGGAGATGAAGATGAGGAGTCGAATGCATGCACAGTGCATAAATCCACCCTCTTTTTCTTTCCAGGGCTCAAACTCTTAGTACTCGAGAGAGAGAGGGAAATTGCGGCAATGGAATGTAGTGTTGAATGAATCACGTGGTTTACTTTAGAGTCATGAGCCAATGGTTTGTCTCCCAGAGTCCCAAGTCCCGTCGTTTCATTTTGGAGAACAAGTTTTCATGAAAAGGAAAACTTGGCGAGGAAAAGACGCTTGGTAATGATGATCATTAACAGAGGATATAATCATATTTTCGAGCCTCACAGCACATCCCAAATGACCTATGGAGAAGACCAACAAGCTTTCTCTTTCTTTCTTTATTCTGTTTGTCTATTTTCCTCCCATACAAAATCACTATGCCTTTCTTTCTCCAAAATTTACGCTCTTACTTTTACTCGAATTGTTCTTCTACTTTGTTTAGTTGTTATTATTTTCTAAGCTTCAAGCTCTCTTGGCTGGAAGCCCTTCTCTTTAACATTGAAAATGTAATGGGATGAAATGTCTGTACAAGAGCAAATTATTAACTCAGTTTTTTTATCATTAAAATCAAAGTAGACTCTGAAGCCGCCGAGGCTAGCCGCCGCCGCCGAGAAAATTGGTCCAGCCATTCGCGCCGCCGCCGAGAAATTTACAATTTTAACATGGGCAAGCCGCGCCGCGCCGGCTAGCCGCCGATTTTTTGGCAAAATTTTCAGTCGCCGCCGACCAATTTTAAGTCGGCTTGAGAGTCTAAATCAAAGTATAGACATTGACAAGGACAACATTTCAGAAAAAATACGTTAGTTAAACTATAATATAAGTAATTATTTATAAAGAAAGGAATTTAATAGACTTTGTAATTATAAATAATATGGTAGTTGACAGGAGAAAGTAATCTTTGTGTCTAAAAATAGTTAAATTGCAAAGTCATTGTAAAAGTATTGATTTTAGTCTGTAGTCACTCCAAACACAATGACATACTAACCCAATTAAAGTTGACGCCGTACCTCGTACAATTTTTGAATGAAATTTTGCTTTCCCTTTAAAGAAACCATGTAAAAATCCTCCTCCTCCTCCTTTCTCTCCTCGTCATTGTCAGTATGACTATAAACAATGTATTATGGGATTATATTTTGTAATACTCAAAATAAATATAGAAAGTAGGGTGAAAGCCATACATATGTAAAATGCATGTTATGTACCTACATGAAGAGTTTTTGATTCTATCAAAACAATTTGAAATGCTGTTGACATCAAAGAGAGAGAGAGAGAGAGGAAATAGTGGGAGCCAATTTGAGGTTTGTTTTTAATAGTCACTAATTAAACGTCACGTCACCCACCAAATTAAATCCAAATCGCCTCAGCTATTTATACCAAAATTCTATACATTCTCTTATAAATCATCATGTCCCCTATACTCCTCATTTTTTTCCGTTTACTTATTCAGGTAGACTTTCACTGTGCTTTCTATGAAAATTTAGAATCGTTTATATAAAATGAATAGGAAAATAAGCTCAACAGTTGGAATATCAGGTATATAACAAATTAGGTCTCTCTCTCTCTCTTTTACTACGTAACGTTATCAATAGGCAAAAAAGGTAGAAAGATAGGGAGTATAAAATAGTTTGAGAGAGACAGAAAGTGGAAACAGAATTAAAATACAATTAGGCCCATTATGCATGTACACTCCAGTTTTCCCTCTGTGTATCAGCACACACACACATACTGTACAAAAAACGTTGGAATGGTTTTTTTGCCTTAGGCTCTTAAATAAAAAAAGAGTCCCTCTCTCCCCCTTTCTCTCCCACTCCTTCGAAATTGAGAGGAACCTCAGGGAATTCAAGAAAAGAGAAAATGGAAAAAAGAATCAAGAGCACGTAATCTGGGACAAACGTAGTACAACCAAAAAAAACTCTCTCTCTAGTTAAACTAAAACTGGTTTGAGCTGACAGAGAGAGAGAGAAAGCTGAACAAAATTGTTGCATGTGTCTAAGTCTAAAAAAAAGATAAAGTACAAATAGGGGGAAAGGTAGAGAAAGAGTATTTATAAAAAAAAGTTTAGGTTAGCGCAACGTTGAAAATTTACGTGTTGAGAATAAGGTTTCCTTCCAAAGCTAATTAAATGTGTCCTATGATCTAGCATGTTTTATAGGCTTTAAACAAGGAGCAAAACAATGCTGTATGAAATCTCTTACCTCTTTTTTTTAACTTTCCCCTCCCCCTCTTTTATACCTCTTTCCCAAAGAATAAGGAAAAGATTCTTACCCTTTGCTTTCATTTCTCTTTCATGGAGAGAAAAAAAGAGAAAGCACTGCAAAGGGAGAGAGGGAAAGAGGACAAAATGAAAGGGAGATTAAGTAAATTATTTTTAATGCCATACGAACTTTTAAAAAAATAAGGATGAGGCTGAGAAACTTGAGCTGGAGGGAGGTTAGGATGAGGCAGTCAATTTCCATTTTTTCGCTTCAGCCACGCTGAATTTTCTCATTAACAGGGAATCCAAAGGAGAAAGGAAAAAAAAGAGGTCATTTCCATCCTCTTTTCTTTTCTCTTTCATCAACTCTCCAACTTTTAACTCAAAGTTTTGTCAACTCAACTTAAAGTTTACCCTTATATTGACTTATTATAATGTCCCCCGTCAGTAGAAGGCCCTTTCATTATACTCATGGGGGAAAGTAAAGAGAAAGCTAATGTTGACTGTCGAGGGGGGAGATTCAATAGAAAGAACAAAATATTCGAGTATCATAGCTGATGACTGAATGACAGATCAAAGTAGAGAAACGTTTATTTCTTATTTATCATTACCATCCTACACTGGTGACATCATGCAGAACATAATCGCAAGCATTGTGATTATTTTATGTACAGAGTCACTCATAAAACTCTCTCTTTTTGTTTTCTGTCTAGAGATTAAGACATTGAGGTTTATACATAAAACTATTTTTATTTGACAAACAGAGTCATTTCGACTTAATCAAATTATGAAAACGAGTGGATAACTTGAAAAATATTGTGCAATTTTGGATTTTCTTTTATGGAGCCTTTTTTGCGAAAAAATTGCCATAAAAAATGACATTTTCCTGCTTTATTGACTTGACTAAAAAAAACTAGTCTAGTTGCTTATGAACTCTTAAACGTGATATTTAACTACTGTCATAAAAATTAATTGCTGTACTTTTTTAGAAGAAGCAATTTCCTTGCAATATTTGTTTTATGTGATTTACTCAAAGTTTATTACTTTTTTTTGGTGATTAATAAACAGAATTGTCATTTCAAAAAGATTTTTTGGACATAAAATTGTGAGTAGCATAGAAAGACAAAAAAATTTTTAGTACTAAATAGTACACTTTTAAACTAAGAACTACAAAAATTGTGCAAGTCAACTCCCAGTTCGTTTCTGTATCACCCTGTACATTTGAAAGTAGTAAATTAATCATGAGGCCTGCCTCATCCTTCTATTTCTTTCTTGTGCCCACTTTTATACTTGGAGAGAGAGAGAGAGAGAGAGAGAGAGAGAGAGAGAGAGGAAGGAGAAAATGAGGAGAATAAAATAAGAATTGCATCTGCTTCGTCTTCTCTTTCTCAGAGGTAGCTACCAGGGTAGGGTAGCTCTTGCTCCAGTGAACATCCTTCTCTTGCACTCCTTCCCAAACTTTTCACACACACACAAATGTACATTTCTACTCCCATTTTTCACCTTACAAGTCTCCTCTTAAATTTACTTTCTCTTTTTTTCCCTCTCTCTCTCTCAACTCCCTTTTTCTTACATTCATTTCAACAATTTAGTTTACTGGAATTTATGACGGTGACGGAGAGAGTTGATTCGCATCTTTCAGCCATTTGAAATGGGAGTAGATTGCATTGCAACCTCTCTCTCTCTCTCTCTTCTAAATTATTACCTCTTGCCTTTCAACATTCATTTCAAGCTCTACTTTCTCTCTCTCTTTAGTTTTTTGTATATTGAAAAAAGTTAATGGCTAAATGTTCTAAGGAAGAAGGCAATTTCCTAAATACATGGCATTTCAATGACTCATTCATTTAACTTTCTCCATCTTTTAAATAAATTAATCAACTCGGGAAAAAATTATAAATTCACCAAAAATTAAATAATTAACTGAAATGACTATACTCAGAATTGTGAGTGGAAAGTGAAAGTGATATCATAACAATAAAATTAATCTCATTTAAGGGAAATCTCTTGAGACAGAAAGAGAAAGTGGAAGGGCCAGAGAAAGGGAGAGATGATATTTGTCAAGATTTGTGGATGGGGACAAGATGCGTTGAGGAAATAAAGAAGATGCATTGGATAAAATAGGAAATAGATGGGGAGAAAAGTGTCATCAAGAGGGGGGACGGTTGGAAGATTGTGTAATCAGAAATGTGCCATTTTCCACTTGATTGAACTTTTGTGTGTTAAGATTGTGTATTCATTCATGTACATGCATACATTACTGATATGAATGTAACTTTCTCTCTTTTTTCTTCTTCCTTTCTCCCCTTTATAAAAGAAACTACAACCACTCAACCCTTTCCCTCTGCTTTCTCTTTCGACCCTCAAGTTTAAGTGCGAAAATGATGCTTTCAGCCTTTTGCTCTTCAGACTATTTCTATGGATGTACATGAGAGATATGTTGGTTGTAGAAAAAAGATAAGAGACCTGCCACAAAAGAGTTTTTCTCTCCTCTCTCTCTCTTCTATGAGGTTTGATGCATTCCCTGTATTTGGCTTTGGTTTTTGAGATAGAGAATGGGGAAGAGAACGACAGAGATAGAGATGATGGGCTACTGGAATTGAAACCTTTTTTTTCTTCTTTTACCTCCAACACACTTCCTCCTCCTCCTCTCTCTCTCTCTCTCTCTCTCTCTCTTCCTGTCTTTTTGAAGGGAAATTGAAGAGAGAATCTCTCTATCACTCGTGAGTCTCGTGGAATCTTTTAAACCTTACTCAATGTGCATGAGAGAAGAAATTTTCTATGTATTCTAACTACTTCCTTCCTTTTTTTCAATCTCAACTTTCTCCTTTTTTAGTGCATTTCAAAATTTCAGTCTTGAGTCAAATTATTATTTTTTTTAGTGAGAGAGAGAGAGACAGAAAATGTCACTCCATTTTTCTTACATAAGAGACCATTTTTTTATCAATTTTTTTCCACTTTGTAGTTTTTCAACCAATTCTCTTTCTTCTTTCTACAATATATGTATGGTGGGGTGAAAGCTGAGAATTTTCATATACTGAAAAAAATTCTACTTTTTTTATTTTATTAAATTTCAGTAACAACTGTTTCATTTTAATATCTAAAATCTACAACTAATTTACCACCTCAAGCTGTCAAGTGAAATATTTATTACCCCAAAAAAATTTTTAATCCGTACAATATGGAAATAAAAAAATACAATTTATTTTTGACAGGGAAAATAACAAGCTTGCCACTCACAGTAAAGAAAGTTTTTATTAATTTAAAGTTTGGCTTGTAAATCATGGTAATTTTTTAATATGAAATATAATTTATTAAAACGTGCATTTTAAAATCAATAAAAAATACTCTTGGAGATGTAAAACCGCGTGGAATTTACATGATAATTAATATATGTTTGGTATTTACGAATATAAGACTAAAATGGGAAGGTTGACATTTTTAATTAAGTTTTTCATGTGAATATGAATGACTTATATTTTATAAAAAAATGAATATCATGATAATGACAAAATGGTAAAGTAAATTAGGAGTTGTTGATGAGGACGTAGTTTTCATTAAGTACTCATTTGTGTATTTGATGGAGCATTCATTGCTTAAACTCAAAGAGATTTGTCTCCCTCCTTGAAATGAGTTTCCATCTCACTAATTTAATTATGGCTTTTCAAGAGAGAGTTTATCTCATTACATATTGCCCTACATTAAAAAGAGAGAGAGAGAAAGGAGAAAGTAAAGGGGGTGATTGAAAATGTAATTGCAGAATCCTTTAATCTTCTCATTAAACTTATTTTCTCTTGGTGTAATTTACTCCCAATCTCACTTGACAGGAGAAGGAACTGAATGGATGAGTAAATCAGAATGATGGATCTTAAATTTCTAACTAACAAGTTGCCATGTTTTTTTTATAATTAAACTTTATTTTAAAGCTCTTTTTCCTCAATTTCTACCTTTTGCCTGGACTGGTGCATGTCTATATAAAAAATTATTTCGCGTGTCTCTTTTGTACGAGTAATTCATTAAAGAATTTAAAAAAACTTGTACCTTTTTTGTTTGATTAATTTAAGTAGTGTGTGGTTGTACATTGTGCACAGAATTACAGGGAAAGTTTTTGTAGTTTTGTACAATGTAACATGCTTTCTCTCTCTATTTCATGGAATTGATTGGAGTGTGAGTGCATTCCATTTAAGTTGAAAGCTTAATTAAATTAATTAGTCCTCTCATTTTCTTAAAACCTTTTAATCGAGTTGGTCTTCATCATTAATTAATGTTGTTTCATTCCTAAATACAATGTCAACTGTACATTGAGTACACAAATGTGGGTGAAAGTGGGTTTGTTTATGGAATGGAGTAACTATCGCGCTTTCTTGTGGAGGGAAAGTGAAATGCAGAAAGCTTTCTTTCTGGTAACTTTCTTTTAGGCCACTTGATGTCCTCCATGTTCTTTCATGGAATTGAGTATCCATTTTTTGCAAAACTGGAAAAAATCGTAGAATTTAGCAGTACAGGAAAAAAATTAAAAGCAACGTTCGGTAATTAATGTGCAAGCTTGAAACTATTTTTATAATTAACTTTAAATGCCAAAAAAATTTCCTTGTTAAATACAAACGCAATCTGAAATATTTTGCGATGAAAATGCAATTAATTTTATTAGAAATGCGGATGAATAAAAAGAGACATGATTTTTAAATAAATTAAAATGACTAAAAAAATAAATTGTCAAAACAAAAGTTAATTAATAGCAAGTCATTTTTATTCTCTGTACGTGTGTTGTGTGAGGGGATAGCTTTAATTGCACGTTGTCATTATTAATCTCCATTATAATTTTCAATTTTTTTTTGTCATTCTCATAAATTTTGACAAGGGTTCTCCCAATAGCATTTAAATGTAGAGGGAATACATATTTTGTTTTTTTTGTTTAGGTAAATTTTCTTTTGTTTTTTTTTGTCTATTATTTTTTTAAAGCGTAGAAATTTTTTTTTTTTCATCTTCTCACTATAGCACGCCATTTATTCTTCTTTTTGTTCTCATCCCGATTTTGTATACAATTACAAGATATTTTCCAAAAAAAAATTATTCCTGAAAATCTTACCGCACCAATTCTTATTGCCTTATTAATATAAATTTTATACAATAATATAAAGACAATTAAAATTTATTTACAAAGGGAATTGGAGAGTCTCAAAAAAATTAAAATTCCCACAATATTTATTTTAATTAAAACTAAAATAATCCTGGCATTATAATTAACTGTGTCTTTTAAAAAAAACATTGTCATTTGTCATATTTGTATTTTAATATTACAAAGATTAAAAATTTAATAATAAAAATTGTAAATATATAATTAAATTGAAAATAAATACAAAAAGGTGTACCTGTACATCACTTAATTATTTAACTTATCATTAAAATATTTAAGATTAGGTAGTCAATCACATAGTTTTTAATTGTGTAATTCTTTTTTTTTACATGATTATTTTTGTTTGTTGTGTATTTTATATTTGTTTTGTGTTGATTTAATAAGAATAAGAATTGGAATATTATTTATATGTATATTACACAACAACAATTAAAATTCACATTAAATTGTCCAGTATAAATATTTAAATTATTTTTTTATGTATTTTTTATTGTTATACGCTGATCTCTTGAACTTGAATTTGAACGCGTTTTTTGACGACGGTTGAATTGGGGGTTGTGGCTGTATGTCTTTTTAAGACACCAACTAGAGTCCCAGTACCACTACTTGGACTAGCACTACTCCCCGAATTTGTGGACGAGGATCCTGGGACGTTACTAATTTGCATTCCACCAGATGATCTTGTCAATGTATTTGAACAACTTGCCAAGCAACCCCTGGGAGGTTTCGGTGGTTCCGGAATCTGATCCTCACCCCCTAAAGTCAAATTAGTAGACAAAAAAAGACAAATTATTTCACTTTCTCCATCCCAATCAATCAATTGTCATTACTAATAAATTTAACTTGAAATCGAAAATCGAGCATGGGGATTCTATCAGTACATTATGTAAAATAAATGGGAGGGAAAATAAAATAAATGTTCAATTAATTAAATTGATTAAAATGTGACTGACCTGCATTCTGATTCATGTAAAGACGGATGGATGAGCCGATAGTGGGTGAATTAGAGTTAAAGTGAGAGGAACTAGAATTAGGGTTGACTGACCCTTCAACACAGTAGGGAATTGACATGGACATGGGGGTTCTTTTTTGATTCTGATGGGTGGGATTTGAAGAGGATGGCCGTTCCAAAGTTCCTCCTCTCTGAGGTGTCAAGAGCATGAGAGGTGAGGGTGACCTCCCGGGTCTCATGACCGAGTTACAGTTGGACATGGGAATTGGCTTCAAATCAAGTTGAGCACATGCTGCCGCTGGGAATTGACTCAACCCCATTGTCTCCCCCATTCCTTCCTCTCCTCTACAATCACCATAGGATGACAGATGATCTGGAAACTCGTTCATTCCAGACTGCCATTTATACTCTTCCTGCAACTCCCCAAAGTGTCAATGTTACTTTCTCTCTTTCATTTTTTATGCCAACAACAAAATATTTTATCACAAAATTTTCTACGCAACATATTAAACTGTACAGGTTCCGGATGAGGATGAAAAAAAACCAATATGGAGATAAATTCTAAGATTTTTATTTCAAACAGAAATTTGAGTCATATTCCCAATTGATTTTCTCTCTCCTACTCCCTCTCCCTCTCTCTCTCTCTTTGTGTCCACCAATTGGTGGAGAGGATTGGGGAGGGTGTGTGTGTGGGTCTAAGAAAAATTCCTTTAGGAAATTCAACCGAAAATTCTCAAAGGGACTGTAAAATGACCACAAAAGTGGAAAAAATGAACTCTTCTCTCTTGTTTTTCTTCCAAAAAAAAGGACCCGTACTTCGCATCGTGCTCTGTATATAGTCCAGTCAAAGAATGATGAGAAATTGGATCCGAGAATTGTGGACTATACATACATACGCAGAATACTCTTATAAAAGGTTCTACATTCTTTTTTTAAAAAAAATAGGCTTGAATTCCATGTCGGCATCCTTTAACAAGAATTTTTTCAAAAAAAAAAAACTTTTTCAAGAGTAGGGAAAAGTTTCAAATTGAAGTTTTTTTTCTACTTGTGCCCTTTCTTTCCTTTAAAAAAAGGAGGGAGGAATGAAATAGTATAAAATATGGTCGAGTTTAGAAAAAGGGAAAAAAAGGAATAAAAAAAGGAGGGGGAAAAGGATGACCGCAGTGCTGTTTGGAATACAGAAAAGGATAAATATATGGAATTATCGGGGTTTTTTATGACAAAAGAAGGAGACAAGTTTTACTACCTGATGGTGATGGTGGTGACTGCTTGGATGATTGGATGGTGGGAGTCCAAGTCCTCTTTTACGATGGCACATGATTGCTGCAAAAACAAGGACGTTGAGAAGGATGAGACAAATGCCGACGGTCATGGTGACGGTCAGTGCGGTGGCATAGTCATAATCAGCTCCCATTCCCAAACTCATGTCGGGAAGCTCATTTGCATTATTAGTACTACTCCGTCTATTCGATGGAATTTCTTTATCTCCATCCAATAAATCTTGCCTTTGTCTATACATCAACACAATAAACACCCATTTTATTATACAACAAAAAAATATTTTCCCTTTTTTACATAAAACGAACCAATTCCTCACAAATATCAACCACCCCACTTTCACTTTTCTCCTCGTTTATTCAGTTAAGAAATTAAAAAATTGGCAGGGGAAGAACAAAATACTCTCTCTATATGCAAAAATTTGTACAAAGGAAAAGAGAAAGTAAAACAAGGAAAAAAAGAGATCACTAAGGAGAAAGCATGTACACACACACAATTCAATGCGTATTGTGTATTGTACAGGATGAAATGTTAGGCAACAAAACTTTTTACTTGAAATGTAAATTTTAGAGAAAAGAGAAAGGAGCTAGTAAAGCAGAAATAAATCATATGATGGGAGAAAGTTTAGAGACTTGAAAAGGTTGTCAATTGCATAGAATGAAATGATTGGGCGTGCAGGTATTTTGCATTAGATGGCACAAAAAAATGGGGGGAAAAGAAGGAGAAAAGAATGTCTGTCAAGATGAGTACCTTTGGGACAGAGTAAGAAGAGGAGAGAAAGTGTAAAAAAGGGAGAAAGTTAGTCCGTTTTATGGTTGACAAGGGAATTGCATAAAAAAAAATTTCTGCTCTTTCAACTTACACGACAGTGTGTCGGGTTCCTTGGGAGAAGGGCTGATCAGTTCCTTCTGGACATTCTGTGGTTGTCATGGAGATCCCTGGGGAGATGGTTTGTGTTTGTAAATCCCCTTTCCCTCCAACTTGGTCTGCTAATGTATAAGGGAGTAATGGCCGAACAGGTCCTAAATTAATTAAAAAAGTTAAATTAACATATTTTAAAATTATTATTTATTTTCAAAATCCACTTTCTCCTCAAGCCTCAACTCACCAACATATAAATTAGGATTGTCGTCAGGGAAGGAATGATGAGCTAAAGTGACGTCAGATCCACCCGGAAGATGAATTTGAGGGATGAGATTGAGCCATAAAGCCATTTTATGACCACGATAATGACTCCTTTTAAATTAGCCATAATAGTAAAATACAATTACAGTTTAATTTACCGTTGACATAATAAAATTAAGGATTATTGGCATTGGATAAAACATTAAAAAAACATTTAATTACTTTACCTTATCCTAGGCTTTGTTCCAATATTCATATAAAGTTGAGTATTCGCATCAAATGGATCCCAGTATAAAGACCGCACTCGTATTCTTTCTCGGGAGGATGTGGATGCAGATGAAGATGCAGAAGAGGAGGAGGAGGAAGAAGAAGAAGCTAAATCTGAAGAGGAACGTACGAAAGAACTTGAACTTCCACTTAAGCTAGCCCAATCATGATTACTCCCACCACCACCACCACCAGTGTCAAGGAGAAGACTTGAAGAAGATCCCACTCCACTGCTACCACCTCCTCGACTCCCACCCTCGTTCAAATTTGGATCTCTACAATAATATTAACATTACTCTAAAATCTTCTATGTACATTATCTCACAAAGAGAAAGTATGGAGAAAGAGAGAGAGTGTTATGTAAACGAAGAGCTAAGTGAGAAGAGCCTTTCATATGGAGAGAGAAAGAGAGAAGGATGAAGATGAAGCTCATTCATCTTAACTTGTCAAATTTAATGTATAAGAATGTGTGGATATGTACAATAGCCTTACATTAGGAGAGAGAGAGAGAATAAAAGGAAGAGGGTGAAAGCATTTACATTGTTTGAATTATTAGTTATCCAAAGAGGAAATGGTTGTTACGGTTCCGGTTGTTTTACCACACAAGAAGTGGAGAAGGGAAAGGGAGGGAGGCAAGAACCGGAAAGCAAACGACGCTCCACTGAATTATCCACAATGACTTGGGAAAATGTTGGTAAGAATTAGGCAGTCTTGCACAAGACAGGATTTAATCTCATTCTACCTCAACTCTCTCTCTCTCTCTACCTTGATACTTTCTCTTTTGGTCTCTCTATTAAAGATTCAAATGTTGCAGAGAGAGAGAGAAAATTATTTCGTTTAATTTTACACAAGAACCTCGAAAGAGACTACAAGTAGAATGGGGGGGAGAGAATGATAAAGTTGATTTTGTTATGTAAATAACAAATAATATTTCAAACACTTTGTGTTATCTTACATGAAGAATATATTATTTATTTGGAGAAAGTAAAAAAAAATGTTTTTCAAAGTCATGTTTCAAAAAAATAATTTTAGAACTTAATATACAAAAGAATAATATTAAAATGTCTTGTCAATCTTACCCCGTTTTTGCAAAGTTGGCCAAGTAGTGAACGAGGGTCTCAGAGACGACAGCATCCTGCTTGCTAAAATTAGCCAAACTGGACCAAGGGGAGAGGAATGGCAGGCCTCCCAGTGTGGGTACATTGTTTGTCACTGGTATAGCCATTATATAAGGCACTACGTCTCCTTCCAAACTACCCAGTCTCTGTAAAAAAAAGTCAAGTCAATCCATTATGTCAACAATCTGGTTAGACATCACACACGAGTCACACATACACCATACTTTCCCTCGCTTTCTCTTTTTCTTTTGGCCGCTCTGGGCTCACTTTTTCAACTCTTGATAAATTGCACTCTTGCCCCGTACGACTCCTCTCTCTCTCCTTCCCTCCCCTCTACAATCCTCTAGACTCTTTGACTCACTCATCTGACTTTTATGGACTTGAAAACTCAGCGGTTTCCAATTCTCTGCATTGAATTTTTCAAAATTCCACCAAAGAAAACCATCTTAAAAAAAACTACTACTCTTTTAGTCTCAGTACAATTCTTTCATTCCCACCAGAAAACGAGGACACAAGAGGAAATGGAAGGAGACTCACTCAAACCCATTTTCTCCAGGGTCATCTACTCAAAGTGGTTTTTTGACCTTTTGTATGTGTTTTGGTATAGGAAAATATATTTCTTTTTTTTTACTCAATCCAACAACACAATGGGTTTCAACTCTAATGAGCCACTTGCTAAAAATGAACATGCAAAAACCCATTTCAACTTTCTCTCTCTCGCTACAGAAAATACTCGGCAAAATATTTTGGTTTTTTTTATCTTTCCTTTTTACCATTTGTCATGGCTGCGCCCCCTTTCTCTTTTGGCTTTACTTTTTTTTAAGATAAAAAGAAGGGGTGGGTTATATTTTATATAGAAAAAAAATTAAACTGAATGCATCCAGCTATGTCCTAAAAGATTATCTTTTTTTATGTCCATGTACTAGTTACATATATCAACATTACATGTACCAAACTTTATATGAAAGCCAAAGGGCTTAAAGTTTTTTTTGGGAACACGTGATTTTGAATTCATATGTACATACACGTACTGTGCAAAAGTACAAGCGGGTACTTCTTTTGTCTACAATAAAAAAAAAGTCCCATAAAATTGTCACTTTACAACTTTCTCCAGTACCAAGTCATAGACAGGTCATAAACATGGGACATTGAGACATTAAGAATTTATCCATTTCTTTTAAATAAAAGAAAACTTTTTTTTATTTTTATTTCAATTGAATTGTATTAAAAAATTAAATAATTTAATTTGGGTAGACAATTTAAAATTGTGAATTTAAATGGAGGACTAAATAATTTAATGAAAAATGAAGATAAATCGTTCCCAACTATGATTACGTCAAGAAGAGTCCATCTGCTTTCTTTTTAGAGATTATGTACATGCACATTGTTCAGTGGATGTCATGTTAATTTTTTTTCTCAAAAAAAAGGAAAAGGGACTTAAAATAGGGTCTAGTAGAGGATATGATTGTGTACATATTATATAATAACTTTTATTTTAAGACAAAAAAAAGTGGAGAAAGTAAAAAGAACAAGAAGTTTGACAGGGACAAAAAGCATGCGCTCTTTTTTTTGTGGACTGACAAAATGAGTGATGGTTTAGCGCATATGGTCCCCCCTCCTTTCTCTTTCTTTATCTCTAACAAAATTGTATAATTTCTTGGCATTCCGGTATGCCAGTTAGAGTTTTCTTATTTAAGTTAAAAGAGAAAGTCTACAAGAGATACGAGTTGGGCTGTTGCATTTATCTTAGCTACTTGAAAATAATTTTCTCCACGGAGGAAACTAAAGTGAAAGTGGTAGAAAGAGACAGAGAAAATAGAGTAAAGTAGAGAATGATAGAAGACAAGTCGATAAAATGAAGAGGAACAAGGAAACTGAGTATATGTATAATGTACATACACGGACACATTGTGTGTGTCTGTATAAATATATATAAATGTACATGTACAGTAGAAGGGAATGGAATGTACTTAAACAAACCAAAGCGAGCGTATATGAATTTGAGTATATTTAAGTGAAGTATATTTAAATTAAAGTATAGTAAAGATACTGAAGTTAATTGAAATTGGGATTCTTCATGGGAGATCTTAATAGTTGTGTCCACATTGTTTGGAATTGAAATGACTCCTTTCACGAAAAATATGTAAGAGAAAGTTGTGTTAAGAAGAATTTGGTTGCTCTTAAACAAAAATGTACAACGCGCTAAGTGGCTTTATTTAGTTTATTGTATGGAATACAAATACTGATGAACCTAATCGAATCAGAAAAATTTCAATGAATGTAAACCAAAATGAACCAAGACGAACCAAAATGAACTAAGATGAAGCCGAATAAATGTGAACTAAACCGAACCGAAACGTACCATAATGAACCCATGCAAATCCCAATGAATCCGTAAATAAGAAAGGATGAATGTTTTTTTATTTTCATTATGGTTTCGGCAGGTGAAAGTTCACTGAGGTTCATTTGGGTTCATTCTGGTTTCATAAGATCAACATTCATTCGGGTTTGTTTCGGTTCCTTGAGGTTCATTGAAAACCTTTACTAGCGGTATTTTATACTACTACCGTAATAACTGAAATAAACACCGGACACGAAATAAAAGCCGGACATGAAATAAACGCCGGGTCTGAGACCTAATTTTTCAAAAATAAGCCGGGTCTATTTCATCA